>JAHKKF010514568.1:0-12783 GCA_019740295.1 Labeo calbasu | reverse complement strand
GCAAAATGTTGATTATTTTACCAAAATAAGAGCTGTCCTCTGTTCTTCAGAAAAATCTTTCAGGTCCTACAAATGATTTATTTTTCTTTTTTTTCAGCATTTTTGTGTATTTGGACCCTTTCCAACAATGAACGTATGATTTTAAGATCCATCTTTTCACACTGAGGGCAACTGAGGGACTCATATGGGGTTCAAATGCTCACTGATGTTTCAAGAGTTGTATGAATGAATGAATGAATCTTTTGTGTATTCAAGGTCCATGAGCATTTCTCCTTTTTATCATCTTGAACATCCTTATTACTTTGTCTTAAACATGTACAGTAAGTATCTTCTGTAGCTTCTATGTATGTAAACTTTTGACCTCGACTGTATATGATACCCTGGTTGTCTTATGTTTAAAACAGCGGTTTTGTCCCAAATAATGTACTATGCTGTAAGCATTTTTACTGTGTCCTTTTCGTATAAATTTATGATGGTTTGTTTGTCACAAGTGCATAAATATGCAAATTGGAAACACCTAAGGTACTGTAAACTATTTTGGTTTCTCTCCAAAGAGATGTCCCTGAACAAAACACAAAATGAGAGCATTTCCTGATTCCTTAAAAAAAGCCAACTCTTCAGTCTGTTATTTAGTGGGAGGCAAAATGGCAGGGAGTGGAAGTAAGAATGGGGTTGGGAAATGTCACGAACTACATCTGAACTTGCATCACCTCATGGGAAGCAGTGCTTAATCTGTCAGAGTGTGTATGTTCACATCTAGACAGCTCTCACAGTTAGTTATGTTCTAAAGGACTGCTCCACAAAGCCAACCAATGTCTGTAGTAAAATTTAGTCAGGACTTCAAAAAGAATAAACAATTGTATTCCGATAAAGCACACTACATAATGCTGTCATCCTGCACTTAATAATAACAGGCCAAAGTTTGTTGATGTTTTTACATCACTAGTGACCTGAATGCCTCTGCTGCAAGCTTGCAGACACTCACAGAAACGCAGAAAACTGGTCATAGCTATAAATATATTTTCAGAGAACAGGGGTAAATATAAGTACTACACTTGAATGTATTAATGCCTGTTTTGGTTTGTGAGAAGTGAGGGTCAAGAGAACTCTCACAACCTTTCTCTGGATATTTACTTATCAGTGCACTGGGAACAATGCTTTATAGTGGAAAAAAGTCAATGTAAATTAAATGTGAATCCTGTACATATCCTGAAATAAAGATAGCATTTTGTAGATGACTGTACTGAGGATAAACACTATGTGCTGCACTATACATTATTTATATATTTAAAAAAATCTGTGAATCAGTTTGGTCAGCCAAGTCAGTGTTGAGTAACAAATGTATGGAAAGGAGCAGCTTGCACATTCTTTTAAACATCTTCTTTTGTGTTCTACAAAAGAAAGTAAGTCATACAGGTTTGTAACAACACGAGGGTGTACAAATGGTGACAGATTGTTTTTAAGTATTGTTTTTTAAGTATTTAGCATACCTTTAAATGTCAAGTGTGCATAACAGATTCGTCTGTGTTTTCCTGACTAGTTGAGTGCTTTAACCCGCTGGAGGGAACATGGCGGCCTTGTCCTCCCATGCGCACTGCCAGAGAGCAGCCAGGCTGTGTGGTATACTTAGGACGCATCTATGTGGCCGGCGGCAGAGATGAGCTACGTTTGGAGCTAAGCACGGCAGAGAAGTTTGACCCTGACAACCAAAGGTGGACCCCTGTCAAACCCATGAAACACAAACGCTTTCAAGTGAGACTATTCTCCTCACAGCAGCCTGTTTTCAATTCTCCAGTGCCTATTGACATTTTAGTACACACCTATTGACTTTTTTGACTTTCATCCTGAAGTACGCCGCAGCAACAGCTGACACTTTATTGACAATGTAGTCTTGCCTCCTGGCTGACAGGATAAAATGAGGTTATAGCTCTAAGTGTTTTGTTCCATCTGTTGTCATTTTGGCGGTTTGGAGGCTTCACTGGCGGTCTTTGGTGGGATGCTGCTGGCAGTAGGAGGCTCGGATGGGATATCAACTCTTACATCAATTGAAGCTTACAACCCTGATTCAAATACTTGGAGGTATGAACTATCCTGTTACACATCCATCAAGTCTTGTCCTCTTCTTTTCCTTAGATTTTTCGTTTTTCGCTTTTCTCTCTTGACAGACACTTCGGATGTATGAAGACTAAACACCCAGGGAGAGGAGTTGTCTTGCTGAAAGCACACAATAAGGACTTGTTCTAAATGTGTGCTACTAAACTCTTAGTTTGCTCTCTAAGTGAAAATGTATTTGATAGATCTGTGATGGTAGTAAAATGTGTTATAGTAGTTGATTGGTGAAGGTAATAAGTCAGGTAATAGAGGTGAGCAATGAAAAAAGAAAGAAGAAAAATAATTTAATTTCAACCATGAGAGACACCATCCATCACATTATATGGGCCTCCCTGGGAAGGTTTTATTTACAGACAGAAAGACTGGCATGGAAAATGAGCACACACTTATTGAAAGTGCTTTGTTATGGACACTTACTAATGGACAGTCCCTCTGGAGCAATCTGGAGTTACAATCATTGTCGATGGCACTGTAATGAAAGTAGATCCTAATACTTCTTAATTTCCTCTTTTAGGGTATAGACCACATGCCTTTGGTTTTCCATCCCAGATCTCAATATTACAACCACCCTATATAGGTATCAACATCTTCTTCATGTATGAACTAAACACAACTTTTGACACTGCTCAAGGATTTTAAGCATGAGACTGTAAAAATATCTATGTCAGACACAATCGTTTGTATTCACAAATGTGTATTTTGTTATTTATGGTTGCAGACCACAATTTTAATTTTACTCACTCTATTTATCTGAAAGTTATTCAAAAATACATGAGGCGGTTCATAGAAAAGTTATTTTAAACACCTTTTGTGTGAATAACTTGTACATTTCTTAATTAAAAGTTTTGGTGTATTTAAAGGCATAGTTCACCCAAAAATGAAAATTCTGTCTTTAATATATTTTTCCAAACACGTTGGACTCTTGTTCATCTTCTGAACTTGTATACTGTTGTATTATTGTACCATTACGGTTGATCCACTGATGGATCAACTATTTTATCAATGTCCTTACTACCTTTCTGGGCCTTGAATGTGGTTGTGTTGCTTTCTATGCATGATCAGAAAGCTGTCAAGCTGTCGCATGCGGGGAATGAGGAGTAGTGACGAGGAGATCCGGTACATACACTTTTATTGAATAATCCACATAAGGAACAGGAACGGAAAGGAACAGCAGGGAATCCAACGCAAAATGACATGAAAAGACTATGAGCGAACAAGGAGTGACAATAAACAGACTTAGCATGACAATACAATAACCGAAAACCAAACATGGGACACAACCAAACTTAAATACCCAGACAAATCAGGGGGAGACAGGTGTGAATGATCAAACAGTGACATAATAATTAAAGACGGAACAGGAAAGACCAAATAAGGGCATACATGGGGAAAAAACACAAAACAGTCCTCAGGGGTGTGACAAAAGCTCTCAGATTTTGCAAAAATATCTTAATTTGTGTTCCAAAGACAAACAAAGGTCTTCCAAGCTTGGAACGACATGAAGGTGAGTAATTAAAAAACTAGTTTACGTCCAGAACAAAAATGTACAGATAATGTTAATGTCTTTCTTTCTTTATTTGTAAAGAAATTGGTTTTTTTTGGAAGAACATTTCAGGATTTCTCTTAATATAAGGTACTGATATGGTGCCCGCGAGTTTGAACTTTCAAAATGCAGTTTAAATGCAGCTTCAAAGGGCTCTAAACAACTCCAGCCGAGGAAAAAGTCTTATCTAGTGAAACAATCAGTTATTTTCAAAAAAAAAAAAAAGTACAGTTTATATTAGGGCTGGGAGATATGCCCTAAAAAAAAAAAAAGATTTACGATTTAAACTGTTTTTTGCCCCCCTACTACAACCCCAGCTTTTCCACAGTATATATGGACACCATATCTTTTACAATATACATTTCTTGCAACTGCATCCGTGATCGCTTTCCACCGGGCCCCATTCTTATTATAAAGGATACAGTTTGTAAATGTTTGTAATGTTTTGAGCGAACTACCCCTTTAAATCAAAAAGATTGTGTCAGATGGCACAAACCGTTAAGAGACTAAAATTCTTTTTTTTTAAATCCTATGCATATGTAGTTTGGCATAATCTTTTATTAATAATAATAATAATAATAATAATAATAATAATAAAAAGTCAAAGTCAGATAATCAGTTCCTGAATAATCAATATTCAGGACAACATTTTATTATCATGTGCATAGAATAGAATAGAATAGAATAGATTAGAATAGAATAGAATAGATTAGGGCTGTGTCGATGCCATATAGTTTGTATATTACATATTTTTATATAGGTCATATAGAGTAACCTTAAAAAGACCTTGATAGTCATAACTCAAAAATCCACAATATTTGTATGAATGAATGAATGAATCTTTTTGTGTATTCAAGGTCCATGAGCATTTCTCCTTCGTATCATCTTGAACATCCTTATTACTTTAACCTTTAAGGATGCAATACTTGGCTCATTTTATTTTTATTACCCGCTTTGAAACAAAGAATATGGTATTGTCTTGATTTATGTATTTAATTCGAATATATTCTCAGTGGATGCCAATATGACATGCTTATTTGATTCTTGACTCTTGATCTGTTATTATTTATTATGTCAGCGTGTTAGTAAAAATTACTGTGATTGTTACTATGTTTGATAGTAAAAGATACGCTCTAATTCTGCTTCAATGGTTTTATGGGAAAGAGAATGAGTTCTTGGCCTTTGTATATGGCTGAAATTAAACCAGCCAATGAAATTAATTACACCTAAAGGTTAATGACCTAATCAGGGTCTTGATTTTGATTGGTTAGCAACTCATAGTAAGAAAGCGCATAGCATGAAATGATTGACGTGGATGGGAATTTTTGTGGTGCATGGTTTAATTTAATTTGGATTACACGCGCGTTGCTGTCTCTTTAGTGATGTCCGTGTTGTCGAAGAATTCAGGTGGTCCAGGAGATGGCGATGTAAGCTTTGAAGGAGAGAGAAGAGAGGCTGTACGGATGACTTAGTGGCTTTACCTAACAGATGCAGAGGTGACAGCGTCTCAAACATTTCCCTACATCTCTTCTGACGCGCAGCAGTTGCCGTTTTCTTCTCGTGAATCAAGGCGTTGGGCTCTCTGGATACAAAAAGACTGAACACATGAATTGAATGGGGACAACATATTATCATTCTTTAAATAATAGCCTAACCAACATCTCATGGATGCAAAGTTGAATTACACGCGACAAACAGAAACAGAGATGTTGACGGTACTGAGTATTGCACCCAGCGGTGCTCTTCTGTAAGAGGAGGGCTTAATCAGGGTCGTTATCCGCCCCTTTAATACAAGTGTCCATGGAGGACGGAGCTATCAGGAGGACATTTCCATCGGAAGTCCTTCACGGACACTTCGCAGTGGCTTTTGTTAAAAATGTGCGGCGTTTGGGTCGCCAGTAACACGATTATTTACAATGATGGGACCGCGCAGCCAGTCTCAGGCAGGTGAGAACATCATGTCATGTCACGAATGACTAATTCGTGTTCGTGTTCAGTACTTTTGACATTTATCATATTGTTTTGTAAAGATGGCTTTGATTTTGGGGAGAAGTATCAGTGCTGTGTAAATTTGCTAGTGGAAATAATACATAAACAGCAGCACATCTGATTAGAATTGCTTTATATTTGAATTATTTTTGAAAACGTGTTTTCAAAAAATAAAATAAAATAAAATGATTAAAAAAATAATGATGATAAAAAAGCCAAAACACCCTTTAAAAAAGTGTAAAAATGTATTAGTAGAGCTCGATAAATATTGAACTGAGTTTTATTTTTACTGTTATTATTTTTGTTGTTATTGTTTTAACTACGTGCCTAATAACTGATATGCAGAAACGTTTTTCATTGTTTTAATTTTAGCATTTTACATAACTATTTTTGTTGTTGTTTTTGTTGTAACTATGTGCTTGATAACTGATATGCAACTGATTTTTATTGTTTAATTTTAACAATAACTATAATTAGTTGATGATGATGGTAATAATAATTTTGCTAAGAAGTAAGAATCATATGCAAATGTTTTCATTAAATGCCATTTATTGTCATTTTTATTTCTGAGCTGTATAATTTATTGAATGTGCTATGCATTTCTCATTTCAGAATAAACTGCTTTTATATAAAGAGTTCATTCATAAGAGATTTCATTTGTTTCCTTTGAATATCTTTGTTGGGGGTTACTCTACACAGCTCAAACAAATGGTTCTAGTTAATTCTAGACTGAATTGTAAAAAGCCAGTAACAAATTCAGTATGAATATCAGCAACAAATATATCACTTAAGAAGCTATTTATACTTAATTAGACTTGGAAAATACTGTGATATATGTGTATTTGGCCTTACTTTATGAGCTTAATTTTATTGGTTCCTTTTCAAAACATTTATACTGTGTCTGCAAGTGCACACAGATGCATTTTCTTGTGTTGATGCCACCCCCCCCACCCCCCAGTCCAGCGCCCCCCACCCCCTTTTAGAATTTCCATTTTTTACATCCTCAACAAAGTTCTTTTTATTAACGTCTGAGCACTGTATAACCCTTAAGCAAAGGCACATTTTAGTCTGAGTTTTATGCACTGTGCTTCATTGTACCCCTTGGCCAACCAAATCACCTTCCACCCACTCATCAGCGATTTGCACACTAATGCAGTCGCTCACTACTGTCATTACACACTCATGTATCGCTGTGAGTGCTAATAGAAACCTTACAGGGAACATTCTAGATGATAGTTTTCACAGTGTACAAAATGTGACAAGAATGACATAAAAGGTGAAAATCAGCCTGTGGATTGTAGTTCCTCAAGGGTATAATTATGGCCAAGGGTACTGGAGAACTATCTGTAAAAGATGCCTTGTTATTGGATAACTGTTAGATAGAGACTTTTACATCTTAGAAGTTATTCACAGAGTTACAGGACAGATGAGCAATCCTACAGTAATGTATTCGTTCTATAACAGCATGGATTAATTTTATATGCTTACATTATTGGTGTGTTTTATGCATGTGACTGTAATGTTTAGCATTAATGCTTTTCCTTTCCCTTTATATTGTCAGAGCCAAGCATGACTCCGCCACGAAGCTCATCCACTGCTGCTGACAGGTAATCCAAAAGCTATTGGAGTACATATTCAAGAAAGCTATAATAGCTTTTCTACTCAAACAGTTAACATTTAATTTAATGTGTTACTTGCTGTTTTCATAATTGTTTGTGCAATTTCTTAGTAAAAATTGTTTTTACACCATGTAGACTTTTAATTATACTAAACGGACTGTGTCCACACTCTTACAAGTGCTTAGCTGTAGTCCTGACAGTATTAGTGAATAATATATGTATTGTGTGTCTACATGCATAATGCATGTTACATGATTGTATTTACTCTAAGATTTACGTCTGTTTCTTCAGGTCGCCTACAGAGACTGTTCAGAGGAATAACAGCAGTAATACTGGTGTTATTCTGGACATTTCCACCCTGAAAATGGCCGATGTGGACTCTGAGGTCCCTCCTCTACCTCCACGATACCGCTTTCGAGATTTGCTGCTCGGGGATCAATCTTTTCAGAACGATGACAGGTAACTTCATACTGCGTGTCCTCAGCGGGTCACTTTCATAAAGCATTCATAAGGCCTGCATATGCACTGGCACTGCAGTCCACTTATAGAGATTTTCTCAGCATTGCTTATTAATTAAGAGCTGAATAATTAAGATAAGGACATTGGAGTGCTTTAAAATGCATAAGTGTCATTTATTATAGCACTGTAAGAAGTGAAAACGTAAAACTACATCATCTGACCTCTACACTTTTAAAAATAAAGGTTTGTTTTTGACATCTATGGTTACATGTACATTGGAACCTTTCCATGCCACAAAAGGTTCAAATATTTTTATTATTTAAAACAACTGTTTTCTATTTGAATGTATTTTAAAATGTAATTTATTCCTGTGATTTCAAAGCTGAATTTTTAGCATAATTACTTCAGTCACATGATCCTTCAGAAATCATTCTAATATTCTAATGTGCTGCACAAAAACATTTATTATCATTATTATTATTATTATTATTATTATGTTCAAAACAGCTGAGTAGAATTTTTTTCAGGTTTCTTTGATTAATAGAAAGTTCATCAAAGCAATTTTAAAGCAACCTTGCTAAATATAGTATTAATTTATATATAAAAAATTATACTGACTTGTATACTGAATGGTATAGTGTATAATGTTACAAAAGTTTTTTATTTCAGATAAATGCTGATCTTTGGATCTTTCTATTTATCAAAGAATCCTGAAAAAAGTCAGCTGTTTTAAAGCTTAATAATAATAATAATAATACTAAAAATGTTTCTTGAACAGCAAATCAGCATATGATGATTTCTGAAGGATCATGCGACACTGAAGACTGAAGTAATGATGGTGAAAATTTAGCTTTGATCATAGGAATAAATTACATTTTGAAATATATTCAAACAGGAAGCAGTTATTTTTAATAGTAAAAATATTTCACAATATTACTGCTTTTGCCATATTTTGAAACAAATAAATGCAGGCTTGGTGAGCAGAAGAGACTTTTAAAAACAATAAAAATCTTATTGTTCATAGTGTATTTCAAAGCAACTACTCAGTTTTTATGTGTTAAATGTATGTAATGAGGGAAACATTACTAAGTAAACCTTTAAATTATATATTTATTCAAATAATTCATGGCTTAAATTAAACTAGAAATGAATTAATAAAATAAATAATTATTTAAATCAATATTTGTTACCACCCTATGAAAATACAATACAAATAAAACCATAAAAACATGGTTACTATAGTTAAACCATAGGAACCACAAATTAACCATGGTTTTGCTGTGCAAACCACAGCTGAACCATTTTATTAGTAGTAAAACTGTGGTTATACAAATAGTAATCAATAAAATACTTATTTTGTTACACAAAAGAGACCGCATTTCAGACGTTTTTCATAATTAAGCATTGCAGCACTACACGAGCAAGCATACAATCAAGCTGTTGGACCGATCAAACCGGTGGACGGGAACTACCTGTTATATAATATCGTACATAAAATGCAAGTTGGCAAATTGTTTATGTACATGTGATGTGTGTTTGCTTTATTGATATGTATATGTATGTATGTGTGTGTGTGTGTGTGTGTGTGTGTATGTATATATATATATATATATATAGTGTATATGTATACTGTAAATGTTGTGCTTGTGTAAGAATCAATTGATGTGTGTGTGTTGGCTTATGGGGAGCTGTCCTTCACTGTGGTGCTGAAGTTAAATAGAGGCTGAGATGCAGGGCTGAAGCAAGCACTGTAAATGTTTCTTCTGCGTCTTGCTCAATGACTCAACGCTTTGTGTTGGATTCAAGGCCGTGACATGCAGTACAGTCAAGACTGCCTTGGTATATCAGAGCCATTGTAGCGTATTTAAATAGCTGTGAGCTGTTGTCTTTGATCATGCATACAGAGGTGAAATTCAGGGGCACCTTTACGTTTTCAAGAAAACTTTATCATCCTTAGGCTTTGAGTGGGATTTCTGTTTCTTTGAATGTTTCTTTACAAGGGTTTACACAAGAAATACATTGTTTCTGCATCATTTAGCTAACAATAACAGACATCATGACTGCTCTCATTCTGTTGTGGATTTTTTGGTTTATTCCTCATTGCCACAGTATCGATGTTCCCACTGGTGAGTGAAATTTGTGCTGTATTATCCCGCTGTGGCGTAAGCCACAAATTATTGATCTGTTTGTTTGAAATCAATCTGCTTTTGTTCTTATTTTCTGTTGCATATCTCTGCTTGTCAAAGCAGGTGGTCACATTTATAAGATTTACTGGTTTGGTTTATTTGCCTTGCAATGCTTATGGCAACTATTGCACACTATTATTTGGGGCTTCTCTGGCAGGTTGTAAGTGGTCCGTAAATCTCAAGGGAGGCTGCTAACCTTCAAACTTTTCCCTTTCTAAGTTTGTCTTTTTCAGGCTAGGCCAGGCCAGGCCAATTTAACGAGGACACTACATTATTTATCGTCAGCTGTGACTGAAACTCTTTTAGAAACGAAGCACAAAGTAAGCAATATCCTGCTGTGTGTGTTTTGTAATCACGGGTTGTTCCATCACTGATGACTTCTTTCGCTAATATGTGACCCCAGACCACAAAACCAGTCTTAAGCAGCACGGGTATATTTGTAGCAATAGCAAAAAATAAATTGGGTCAAAATTATTTATTTTTCTTGTATGCCAAATATCATTAGGCTATTAAGTAAAGATCATTTTCCATGACCATGGTTAAAAAACTTAATTTTTAAGTAATAATATGCATTGCTAAGAACTTTATTTGGACAACTTTAAAGGCAAAATTTAGATTTTTTGCACCCTCAGATTACAGATTTTCAAATATTGTCATATCCTAACAAACCATACATCAATGGAAACCTTATTTATTCATCTTAATAATTAAATAATTGGTTTTGTGGTCCAGGGTCACATATGTCCTCTGTGAAGATATACTAGATTTTACACTGGACAAATTGCCATTTCAAAGTCATTTCTTAGAATAAAAACCTTTTGACAAATACATACGCTCACCAAGGATGCTTTTATTGAAGCAAAAATAGGCAGATGGTAAAAACATTAATATTGCATTTTTTAAATATTGTTTGCTATTTGAATATATTTTGTGTGAATATATGTAATTTCATCATGTGGTATATTCCTGTGATAAAGCTACATTTTTGGCAGCCATTACAGTTTTCAGTGTCACGTGAACATTTAGAATACATTTTAATGTGCTGATTTGCTCTTC
Organism: Labeo calbasu; assembly: GCA_019740295.1. Lineage (NCBI taxonomy): Eukaryota > Metazoa > Chordata > Actinopteri > Cypriniformes > Cyprinidae > Labeo > Labeo calbasu. The sequence goes on along the minus strand of JAHKKF010514568.1, from coordinate 1,819 downwards.
AATAAAGATTGCTTCTCATCAATGTTTGTTGAAACTGTGATACTAATTTTTATTTCATGAATGCAAAGTTTAAAAGAACAGCATTTATTTGAAATAAAAAAAACAATGTAAAAGTCAATTAAATGCAAAGCCAATTCAAAAATTCAGTTAAAAGTATAAAATGAGTAAATTATGCTTATTTGTGACTCTTTGTTTACAAACTTATCTGGAATCAATCAAAGCTCTGTGCAGTCAGATATTTCTGAATAATGACCAGTAACAGCCATTTTCCAGGACAACAAGCCACCAGTTTTGGAAACCTGTATTTTGTTCTGTCTCTGCAGCCTCTACACGTACAATTAAATTGAATAATTCATGCCAATATTTTTTGATTTGGTAAGTAGGTATAATATAAATGTTAAAAAAAACTGGCTGTACATTATCCCTTACTTAATTAAATTTCCTCCTAGCCAGCTGTCATTTCATTATTATGAAGTACTATTGTAAAACAGACAGAAATGTAACTAGTTGGCAGGAACATGATACATTCAGACTAAAATGTTTTCCACTGTAGTTCAGTTTATGAAATGCATGCTGTCTGAGCAATTTTGGTCATTAGAGATTAGAGTGTGCGTGTGTGCTTGAGTCAAAGGCTAATGCTTCAGCGTGGTGTGAAGTCGGGAATCTCCACATGCTGCTGTCATTTCAGTTATGATATTGCGTGTGGGAAAGTGTGTTTGTATCTGTTCAGAACACGAAGATGAAGGCTGTTTGTGTTTATGTGTATGTGCTTGTATGTCCTGTGATTATCTCGAAGGTTATCCAGAGGTCCTTTCTCTTAACTATTTTGCCTCTCTGTCTCTGTTGCATTACTGTTCCCTCCATTTCAGTTTCAGTCCATCCCATGTTTTCACCGTTTATGTGTGTATATATGCACCTATATACTGTACTGTGGGGGAGTTGAAGAGGACAGTGGACATTTTCTCATGCCAAAATGACAGCATCAGCAGTGGTTTGTCAGTCTCATCAGACAGTCAGAGCAAATTACGTCAATCTCGCTTTTTTGTGGTTGTGTCTGTGGAAGTTATTGTGTCCTCATCAACAGCAGCAAAACTAATGCACTCTTCGGGTCTAAACAGTCTCTGTACAAAATATAGTTGAGTGTTTTTATAGATGCTTTTATGTCTGTGCACTGAAAAAAGATGGCGCAGAAATGGGTTTCATTCAAAATTGCTGGTAAATTTCAAAGAAATGGCAAGTGACGCATTAAAGTTTTTAAGTAGAAAAACCGAAATGGATTCAAACATACTGAAGTAATCTCCCAATGTTTTGTTTACAACTTCATTTTTTTTTTTTTTTTGCACTGGTATATATATATTTAGGGGTGTAATGATACATGTATTCGTATCGAACCGTCACGGTACGGTCATCTCGGTTGGTGCATGAGGCCTCACAGCGAATACAGGCAATTCACCCTCAATCCAGTAGGGGGCGTCCGCAGTAATGCACCTCTGTTTCATAACCGCCGGCAGAAGAAATAATTGTTTAGCATTTGGATGCATTGCAGATATGTTTATTTAAAGTAACTTTATACTCCTTTGTCAGTGAGAGACGTGTTCAGAATCAGCACACGGTCACTGCCTAGTGGTCTTTGTTTTTAAGTGCGCAACTGCTGGCATTCGCTGTTCTTCTGCCGGCGTTGCATTATTGCGGGCGCCCCCTTCTGGATTGAGGGTGCATTGCCTGTATTAGTAGTAAGTCCTCATGCACTTAACAGAGATGCCCGTACCGTGACGGTTCGGTACGAATACGTGTATGGTTACACCCCTAATATATGTGT
>JAHKKF010514566.1:8896-20694 GCA_019740295.1 Labeo calbasu | reverse complement strand
AGTCACATTAAAATAAAAGAATCGTTCAAGAACACGCATCCCAGAGCCTGTGCTACACTAGCTTTTGTGCTTAAAAAGTATACACATTTTTATTTTACGAAAACAATGACCGATCGTTTCGCTAGATAAGACCCCTCTTCCTCGGCTGGGATCGTTTAGAGCCCTTTGAAGCTGCATTTAAACTACATTTTGGAAATTCAAAATCGGGGCACCAATGAAGACTATTACATGGAGAAAAATCCTAAAATGGTTTCCTCAAAAACCATAATTTCTTTACGACTGAAGACAGAAAGACATGAACATCTTGGATGACAAAGGGGTTAGTAAATTATTTGTAAATAGTTGTTCTGGAAGTGGACTTCTCCTTTAATAGCTCTCAATTATACTGTAATGTTGAATGGCTATAGTCAATGGTTAAATAGGGGAAAAAAAAAACAAAAAACAAAAAAACAATTTCCTATCACATCAGTGATACTTAACACATTCAAACACATTCAATCACTCACCCCTCTCTGTGTTTGGCACTCCCAGATCAACGGTGGGTATAGAGGGATCGGCATAATCGCTGTAATATTCCAGCAGAGATGCTTGTTTACCCCATGTTTTCTTCACCACAGGAACTGTTGTGTGTGAACAGAATCAATCAATACTTCAACACATAAGAGATAACTCCCACAATCCTCAGACCCCTGCTTTAACTTCTAGGGCTGACATCGATCAACATTTGATATGAAAGATCTTGGATTTGTTTTTTCATACTGGAGTTTAAACTGAATTTCTCTCATGTAAACAAACATACGAAGCAAACATGATCCATTATAATGCCATTATATCTAACCCTTTGGCATCAAACACATTCTGCAGGTAAGAGAGCATCAGATTTGTAACAGCCTGTTCCGACTGTAATACTGATGTTTCCGTTTATAACAAGACTTGTGGATGCAGCAGTTTTATCTAAAAATAATTGAAGGGGAAATATCATGTTCCTTCTAATACCATCCTTAAAACTCCTCAAAGTGACTAGCGAGAGATAATTATGATAATCGGCACAATTAGATGCAACTGACGTGTCAGTTGGTTCCCCGTTCAGAGTTTTTTTTCTTCCCAGATGGTTCTCTCAATTCAAACTGCAACACTTTATCTGTCTCATTAAGTTTGAATTGATGCCTGGTGCTTAGCGACTGCCCAGAGTTGCTGTGAAGGGCTCTAATAGTGGAGAGAAGACTGGAGTGATGCCCGTCGGGGCACTCAGCCAAAGATCTCTCAATACGGAGTCACTTTGGAGGTCAAACTGTGACGCTTGCTGAACTGTTAAAGCGAGAGGACGTCGGACTTCATCAGCGGTGCAGGGTTCGAGGAGCCACACGTAACTTTTCGCACAGCCTCTGACACACGGTATCACTAAGTGCTCTTGTGAAGAACGGGAGGACCCTTGAGAGCAAGGTGGTAAAGTGGTGAAGTGTTAGGAGCGCTGATTATCAAGAACAAACTGCTCACCTCTATCAGAATGGAACTTTTTGCAAGTTTTCACTGCTACGAAGATATTGTCGCTCTTAACAGGCTGGCCCTGGGGACACAAAGGTGAAGAGAAGGTTTTGAATGATTAAATAACACTTAGTGATATGTAGTCATCACTGTGCAGTTATTCAGACAATTTAAATACTTCTTTACTGTGCAGAGCTATCTTCTTTTCTTCATCAACTGAACAGATAAAAGGCTGATAATAAAATATAATTTAATAAATGACGGATCGGAATGTACAACTTATACAGATATACCCATATTTTAGGCAGAGAAGGTTAGTACACCTTTACATTTATCAATATATCAAGGCTCTAAAATTGGAATCATATTAGTTTAACAATTATAGAAGGTCACACTGTATTTACACTTCAAGAAACTGATTAGGTTTGATCCGAAGTATTAAAATACATTGTGTTGTCTTCATAAGCACTGTTGTTATTGTCAATTAAAACTATTAAATCATTGAAATAAAGCTGAAATAAAATAAAATATAAATATTAGATAAAATGTTGCCTTGGTTGACGTACTAAAATCATTAAAAATTAAATAAATTAAAGCTAAATAGAAATATTTTTTTTAAAAATACAATACAATAAAACTGAAATTATAAAAAAAAAAATATATATAGCTGCAAGAAGGAATTGCCGGGGTTTAAGTGCTAAAGGCATTTAAGCACATAAAAGACATTACATATTATTTAGCAAGCCTGTAACCACCTAAATCAGTGATTAAAAATCAATTATTATATTTATATATTTTTTTTATTTTTTTTTAAACGTCGCCAGCTGTGGTCCGCTCTGCCTAAAACTTTGCATGCCTGTTTAGAATGTGCTTACCTGGTTTTGTGAAGTTTCGAGTTTTCATTTAGTCTTTATAGGCTTTTGGGTGTATTTGGACAGGCCCCTTTTCTAAATGATCCTGTTATAGCTTATGTAAGGGTAAATTACTGGCCTAGAGAGTCCAGAGAATTGCACTGCAGTGTTTTTTCCCAGATTGAGCAAAAAAACCTAGGACTAGTTTGCAAAAGTATTTTTTTTTTTTTTTTACATTTTCTCAATCTTTTGATTGATTGACAGCAGTGATTCTAGAAGCAAAGTTGTTCAGAATGAAGAGGTCTATCGTATGATACAAATATATGATTCAAACGTATGATACAAAAATGTGATATTGCCCCCAGTGGCCAGAATCAATTCAAATTTTTCACAGACCTTCAGGGGTGTTTTGTTCTGATCGACCTCCATTAAATTGTCATATAGGTGCTGAAATTTTATCGGCATACTGCGGCCATGTTTTTTGAGATACTTGTGGCACTTTGGACTAAGACTGTGGGTACCGATTTTCATGTCAATAGGACAAACGGGTGGTTTGCTGATCCTTGGCCATTTTATTACAATAGGACTTCAGCGCTAAAAATGACAAATATTTGAAATAAAATAGAAAACTGAAAATAAAAGTGAATAAATACTATAAAATTAATAAATAACACTGATGCTAAGATTAATAAAAGCACCTGTACCCCTAAAAAAGGGCTTTATTTAATATTACATAAGCTAAAAGTTATTCTCTGTCATGACTGCGAGTAAAACAATCTACAAATAGAGAAGGATACAAATAACTGTGCAATAAATAAATTAAATTAACTCCACTACTCTTAAAATTAGGGGTCGACAGATTATCGGCCTGACCGATATTAAGCATTTTTTGGTTATCGGTATCGGTAATTTTCAATTCGAAAATTTATTTGCAGAAAATAATTTAAAAGCATTTAAAGTTGGGCTGTCAAACGATTAATTGTGGTTAATCGCACACAAAATAAAAGTTTGAGTTTGCCTAATATATGTGTGTGTACTGTGCGTAATTATTATATATATATATATATATATATATACACACAAATTAATGTATATATTTAAAAGAAATATGCCATGTACAAAATGTTTATTTATATATACTATAAATTACATACAAATTATAAGAAATAAATACTTGTAAATGTTTCTTAAATATATACATGAATGTGTTTGTATTTATATATTTATAATTTATACATAATAATTACACACAGTACACGCACATATATTAGGCAAACTCAAACCTTTATATTGCTTTAATCGCGATTAATCGCTTGACAGCCCTAATTTAAAGCAAGTTTTTTCTCAGAACACATTAATTTTCACAACAGACATGTATATACAGATTCAAAATATCGGTTATCGGTCTGTAATAATCAGTGTCAGCCCTGAAAATTTCAGTCGACCCTTTCTTGAAATAAGACTGATAGAGAATATTATAATACTAAATTAGCAAGTTAATTATTTCTTACAGGCCATTTTAAAACTAATTATTATTTTTATTTCAGAAATATACTGTAATCACTACGACGAAGGAGTTATTCAAATGACCCTTCGCAAACAGCTTGATTGACAGGCGATCTGACCAATCATAATGCAGAATCCACCATTCTTTTCAACAAACAAATCATGTAGGAGAGTAGATTAACTTCGATAGACTTCAACTTGAAAAATTGTGTGTACTGACGTCTTCCGCGGCTGTAATAAAATACGTTGTGATGTTCATTCACACCTTTTTTTTTCGTGTTTTAAGTAAAGAAAAGACGGTCGGTTCACGTGTCGATTGATCTAATAAGGCAATACAGTGATCTGTCACGACACATTAAAGAGCCACAAAGCGGTATTTATTGTTTGAGTTTCTAAAAAAATGACAACCAGAAGTAACCTGCTCTGTCTTGTCTGTCTGCATGTCGTCAGTTTTCTCTTTGCTCTGCGATGTATTTTTCACTGCACAAGAACATGATGTGTAGTCTGAGAGCGGCAATGTTTGTCAGACATAGCAACTGTAACTAAGAAGGGCGGGGTTTTGCGAAGTGTCAATTGTTTGTTAACTGTTTATTTACGACAATGGCTTAGGTGACTTTGTTCATGATATGTCTCTGTTGTTGAAACTGCACTGTGAAGACACATCAATCACAACTTTTCTTTTGGAGGCGTCCCATTTATGCGTTTAGTCACACTTCATGAATCTTTCTAATTTGCCATTGTGACTCACAACAGGTGTTTTCAAACCATCAGCATAGATCAGAGTAACACACTTGCAAGTTACTGGCCAAGAACATTCACTCACTAGTCATTTTTTCTCGCATAGATGGAAGCTTTAAGAGTCACAAACTGCAACGGAAGTTGTTTATCCTCAGGAAACATCTGCCCTTTCCAAATCAAACTTGTGAGTTTGGCCTTTCAACAGACACTGCGGTCCGACTTCTTTTTGTGTATTTTTGGTTGAGGTTTTGGTTCTGGATCTGAGGAGAACATGCAAGGCCTGATAACCGTAACTGAGGTAAAAATGCTCAGCACTGCTTCAGGGAGATATTACTTTGATCCGAGCCCACTGTGAATATTAAATGCCAAGAGATTCTGGATGTTGTTGTCAGAAGAGACGAAACATTGGGGCAGGAAAGGACAGCTAGTCCTGACTGAAATGACCCGATAACGCTGGTGCCCTTTAGAATAGCCTGCAGTGGAGACAGCTATGCTATTATGTTGAAAATAGGCATGGTTATCTAAAACATTTAGCTTCTATATTATATACAAGATATTTTTATTTTATTTTGTTTTTATTTATTGCTTATTTAGAATTTTTATACATATAAAATATTATACATTTTATACATTATACATATAAAATATAAAGCTGAGTTGCGAATTATAAGGTCAGAATTGCGTGAGATAAACTGACTTTTTCTCAGAACTGTGATATAAACTCACAATTCTGACATATGTTTGCTCAGAATTGTGTAATATAAACTCACAACTGTGAAATATAACCTCACAATGCTGACTTTCCTCAGAATTGCATGATATAAACTCATTATTGTGAGAAATAAAGTCAGAATTTTGAGATATAAACTCACAATTCTGACCTTTTCTCAGAATTGTGTGATATAAACTCACAATTGCGAGAAATAAAGTGAGAATTGTGATACAAACTCACAATTCTGACATTTGTTTGCTCAGAACTGTGAAATATAAACTCACAACTGTGGAAAATAACCTCACAATTCTGACTTTTCTCAGAATTACATGATATAAACTCACAATTGTGAGAAATAAAGTCAGAATTGTGATATAAACTCAATTCTGACATTTGTTTGCTCAGAAATGTGTAATATAAACTGTGAACAACTGTGAGATATAAACTCATAATTCTGACTTTTTTCTCAGAATTGCATAATATAAACTTCCAACTGTGAAATATAACCTCATAATTCTGAATTTTTTCTCAGAATTGCATGATATAAACTCACAATTTACGAGAAATAAAGTCAAAACAGTGAGATAAAAACTCACAATTCTGACTTTTTCTCTTGCCAATGCGAGTTTGTATCTCACAATTCTGTTTTTTTTTTAATAATTGCAAGTATTGTCTTTTTGTCTCAGAATTGTGAGATATAAACTTGCAATTGCAAGTTATAAAGTCCACACATTATAGCTCACAACTCTCACAAACTCACAATTGCGTTTTAAGAGAAAAAAGTCGGAATTGAGTTTATCTCGCAATTCAGACTTTATTTCTTACAATTGAGAGTTTATGTCTTGCAATTCAAAAATATGTAAACATATATTGTTTAGATTATTTTTATTTATAAATTTTATAAATTCAAAAAAATAAATACATACTTTTATTTTGGTGCCATTGTTTTTTCCATTAAAATATCTTTGCTTAATTTTTAAATTAACACAAAGAATTGCCTGCATGTGTAAAAGAAAGTGACAAAAATGGAAATAAGGTGGTAAAAAGCTTAATTTAACTAGAGATATAAAAGCTCGTCAAACAAGATTCTAGTTCACTCGATTCGGAGCCTCAGTTCCAGCAGTTTATGAATTATGTAATATAATGTTTCCAAAAGAGACCACAAAGTGGCACTTAAACTCAATGAGATTGTAATGGTCCATAATGGAAACAGGCATCAGACACTTTAATGCGCTTGATAGTGATGTCTGCGAACAACCCAACTTTACATATTCATAGTCATTTGTGTAAAGTTTTAAGCATAACAGTTATGCAGTGAACACATGGCTGCATTCTTCAGACTGAAACAGGATGAAAAGACTTATGACCAGCGACAGATTAAGATAAATGGATTTTTAATTAGATTCATAATTTTTGGTTGGGATCAAACCCAGACGTTCAGAGACTAAATATAGAGTTATAATAAGCGATCTGCCAAAACTTCCTCTTCATCATACTCATGTACTGATGCGCCAGATCGATTTCCCAAAGGTCGCGCGTACACAAAGCTATTAGACGCGCTGTTGCTTAAAGGAAAACATTATGTACCAAGTTACTGCACTGCTATTATCATAAATGGATAGTATTATCTTAAAGGACTTTCTTCTGTGGAACACACACACAAAAAAATCATCTTCTTCAAGTAAAAGTAATATAATATTCTTTTACTCAGGTGCAAACCCCAATACTCCATTTATTCATTTAGCAAACACTTTTATCCAAAGCTTATTTTCAGCACAAATCACATTCATCACCTTCTACCCAAGGTTTGCACTTCCTCCCCTGTCAGCCTTCTCCACATACTGATTAGGTGTGTGTGACAGGTGTGTTAAGTGCTCGGTGTGGAGGTTACCTACACACACTGGTAAATGGCTGCTGACGGTCGTGGCACAGTATTGAGCTCTTGGATTGTGCTCTGGCAGCGTGCAAAGCTCTGGAACCCCTGTCAGACGAGGTCCCTTGCCCTCCTCCCAGATGTACAGCGCCACCTGCAGGAGTAAAAGAAGAAGAATTTAATAGAACACAATGTTTTTAAAGGAATAGTTCTTTCCAAAAAATGAAAATTTGCTGATAATTTACTCAGCTCCATATGGAAGCCCGTTTCCACCACTGAATAAAAAAAATTATTGCAACTTTTTATCTCACAATTATGACTTTTTTTTCAGAAAGTCAGAGATATAAACACGTGAGATATAGAGACTGTGAGACACAAACTCACAACTCTGACTATTTTTCTCAGAATTGTGATATAAACTTGCAATTGCGAGTTATGAAGTCCAATTCTGAGTGGAAAAAAGACTGATATGTTATATCTCACAATTCTGACTTAATTCTGACTTAACTTGCAATTCTTCATAATTTCAAAAAAGTCAGAAATGCGACTTTATTTCTCAGAAGTGCGACTTCATGTTTTGCAATTCTGACTTCATAACTCGCAATTGTGAGTTTATATCACTAAATTCTGAGAAAAAAACCTCAGATCTGTGAGTTTAATTCTGAGAAGTCAAAACTGCGAGATAAACTCGCAATTCGCTAAGAATTGGGACTTTATTTCTCAGGATTGAGAGTTTATTTCTCGCAATTTTGACTTTATAACATGCAACTGCATGTTACCCAACTCACAACTTCATGTTATAAAGTCAAAATTGCGAGATATAAACTCGCAATTCTTCACGTTTTAAAAAAAAGTCCAAATTGCAAGTTTATATCACGAAATTCAGAGAAAATTTAGATTTGCGAGTTTATATGTCATAATTCTGACTTTATAACTTAATTGCGAGTTTACATCTCACAATTATGAGAAAAAAGTCAGAACTACGAGATGTAAACTCGCAATTTGAGGAAAAAAAAGTTGCGTTCACCATTTTTTATTTTTTATTCAGTGGCGGAAATGGGCTTTCATAGCTTCCGGTCATCCGAGATGTTGATGAGCCTGTTTCTTCGTCAGATTCAGAGAAAATTAGCTTTACATCACTTGCACTTGCACACCAATAGATACTCTGGAGTGAATGGGTGCCGTCAGAATGACAGTCCAAACAGCTGACAAAATTACATTACAATAATCCAGTTCTCCAGTTCTGCAGTAAAACAGTCCATCCACTGTTATCCTCTGACATCAAATTCCACATACATACATGTTTAGAACTATTGTAAATGTGCTTGATCTGTGCATATTTCTCTCCTGATTCAGACCAGAAGACTTTTTAACTCTTGACTGGATTTTTTTTCTTAAAAACATACTGCCTATTGATGGACTGGAGGCGTGTGGACTACCTGTGAATTGAATTATTGCAACGTTTTTTTATTAGCTGTTTGGACTCTTATTCTGATGGCACCCACTCACTGCAGAGGATCCATTAGTGAGCAAGCTTCAAATTTCCAAATCCACCTCTACCGCTTAGACGACATGAGAGTAGGGGGTAACCGATGATCGGTGCCAATATTAAGCATTTTTATAGTTATCGGTATCGGTCATTTTCAAAATCGATTTGCCGATAAAATAATTTAAAACATTTAAAAAAAGTTTTTGTCAGAGGCCTTGTTATGTTTAATTTTGACATGAATTTTAATTTTTACACCTGACAAATATACTGGTTTAAAATATTCATTATCGGTCTACTTGATCTGTAATAATCGGTTTCGACCCTGAAAAACGCGTATCGGTCGACCCCTACATACATTTTCAGCAAATTTACTCATCCTCATGTTGTTCTAAACCTGTATGACGTTCTTTCTTTTGCGGAACACAAAATAAGACATTTTGAAGAATTTTTTCAATTGTTTCAAGTCAAAGGGGTCCAGAACAGCATGGGTCCCCACTGAAACTTTTTGAAAATATCTTCTTCTGTTGTCTACAGAAAAAAAAAAACCATTAGTTTGGAATGACATGAGTATGAGTAAATTATTACAGAATTTTCACTTTACAGATGTCGACAATGACAAAACAACATAAAACCATGTTGATCTAAAATGTTTTACGCCAGATTTAAACCTGCAGCACTCCATGTGCACCATATGTAAGAACAATGGCACACTGCAGTACTTTAAAAAAATTCTTCTTGTTTCTGATATATAGAGATAGATATCCCACACAATGAAAATTAGATTTTCAAGATATATCCAATAAATTATCAGACTGTCTGTCCTCAGCTCTGCAGGGAACTCTGGGGAAAAGAGCTGCAGAAGAACAAACACACTAATACTGCAGAAGTTACAGTGAGGGTAAAGTTTTTTTTGGGACTCTATGGGGACTAGATTCTAGGATTCTAAAGAAGAATCCTTTATTTTTTTTAAGAATTTTGTGGAAAGAGAGTTAAAGAGAGGGAGAGGGAAATAAGGAACAAGAAGGTGGAGATAACAAAATGTCCCTGAGAAATGTGCCAGTAGAGTCTGGTACTGCTAGAGCTACTTCAGTTAGAAGGTGAAATGACGGAATGATTACAGAGCTTCTTTTTTCACAACAACGACAAGGCACTTACAGTACAAGCATGACGTATACCAAGTTTATGACATACTGAGTACAGTATGTCAGCTTTCTGGAATACTTGAACCTAACTGGTCAACTGTGGAACTGAACGGTCATGTTGACTGAAATTTAAAAAGCTTTCAAACAAATTGATTATTTTTCATGCAGCAAAGACGCATTCAACTAATCAAAAGGGAGAGTAAAAGCATTCATAATGTTCCAAAAGATTTCCATTTCAAATATATGCTGTTCTTTTGAACTTTCTATTCATCAAAGAATCCTGAAAAAATAATTTTTACAAAATTATTAAGCAGCACAACTGCATAAAGCACAGCTGCACAAAGTCAGCATATCAGAATGATTTCTGAAGAATCATGTGACACTGAAGACTGAGTAACGATGCTGAAAATTTAGCTTCGTCATCACAGGAATATATTACATTTTAAATTAAAAGCTGCAAGCATAGCTGTTTTATGGCAAAACATCAAATTCTGTCAGGCCACCACAGACACGACCTTTAACAAAAACCCAAGATCTATGCAATATAACGTCACAAAGCATTTTAGATTACACTGACCAAATATAGTGTTGACCTGTTCAAATCTCAAACGCCTCAAAAGTAAAAAACGGCACAAAACTTGCAGAGGAAATTCAAAATAACATACTTCCTGTTGGGTTTCGGACTTCGTACAGAGGGACGTTTTTGTAGGTATTGGTGTGTCTCATGTGTCTACCGAATTTCGTACATGTATCTGAAATATAGCTCGAGGGGCACTTTGTTGAAATTTTATAGGTGGCGCTATCGAGCCATTTTGCCACACTCAATTCTGAAACCCATATCAGACGTAAATTTTCACCACTCTTGGCGTGTGTGCAAAGTTTCATACGTTTTCCAGTATGTATAGGCCCTCAAAAATGCAATTCATTTTGAAGAAGAAGAAACTGAGCAATTCCAACAGGGAGCTTGCACTATTAAAAAATAAAACAGTTATGCTGACTTAATATTTCACAATATTACCGTTTTACTGGATTTTTAATTGTATAAATGCAGCCTAGGTGAGCATACGAGACTTCTTTTAAAACATTTAAATTCTAAACTTTTGAGAAGCATGGTCCATGCATAATGTTCTCTGTAAGTATTTTTGCAGTGTTTGTAATGTGTCTGATATTTTTTTTTTAAATATTTAAACACCATTTTTCTTAGTGGACACTTTAATTTACAAATAAAAGATCAATACAGTCAGTTAATCGTCATACCAAAACATACACCTTAAAAATTCTCACCTCATGTTTCAGATCTATGGTGAAGTCTGATTTTAAAGGCTCCTCTTCTATTTTGCTTGTCAACCTAAAATGTGAAATAAATAAAATTAGTTATATTTGTGGCAACAGCCCAACAATACATTGTATGGGTCAAAATTATTTTCTTTAATGCCAAAAATCATTAGGATATTAAGTAAAGATTAAGTTCCATGAAGATATTTTGTAAATTTACTACCATAAATATATCAAAACTTATTTTTTAATTAGTAATATGCGTTGCAAAGAACTTCATTTGGACAACTTTAAAGACTCTCAGATTCCAGATTGTCAAATAGATGTATCTCAGCCAAATATTTTCCTATTATAACAAACCATACATCAATGAAAAACATATTTATTCAACTTTCAGACAATGCATAAATCTCAGTTTCAAGAAATTGACCATTATGACTGGTTTTGTGGTCCAGGGTAACATATATGGCAATTCATGGCTGCAAAAAATACCATAGGTACACTGGAATACCATGTTAACACCATAGTACATATCTACATTGTTCACTGCCATTATACAGGGGTTGGACAAAGAAACTGAAACACTGGCCAATATAGTGTTGGTGGCTTAATGGCTATATTTGCGCAGCCTGCTGGCCACTTTTCACTGATTGCGCATTCCACCAGTAAGAGCAGAGTGTGAAGGTTGACTATGTGCACCCAGTGGTTCAAACATTGTACCCTGAAG
>JAHKKF010514565.1:25191-40387 GCA_019740295.1 Labeo calbasu | reverse complement strand
TTTTTTTTCTTTTTCTTTTTAAAAAGTCTCTTCTGCTTACCAAGTCTGCATTTATTTGATCCAAAGTACAGCAAAAACAGTAAAATTTTGAAAATTGAATTTGAAATATTTACTATAATTTGAAATACTTTACTATTTAAAATAACTATTTTTTAGGATCATTATTAGTCACATGATCCTTCAGAAATCATTTTAATATTGAAAACAGCTGAGTAGAATTTTTTCAAGTTTCTTTGATCAATAGAGAGTCAGAAGAACAGCATTTATCTGAAATAGAAATCTTTTATAACATCATTTTTGATCAATTTAAAACATTCTTGTTTATACATATTACACACACACACACACACACACACACATACATGTATGTGTGTAATGTTACAAAAGCCTTTTATTTCAGATAAATGCTGATCTTTGGATCTTTCTATTCATCAAAGAATCCTGAAAAAAAATGTACTCAACTGTTTTAAATATTGATAATAATAATAATAATAATAATAATAAAAATTTGAAGAGCAAATCAGCATATTAGAATGATTTCTGCAGGATCATGTGACACTGAAGACTGGAGTAACGATGCTAAAAATTTAGCTTTGAACAAAGGAATAAATTACATTGTAAAATATATTCAAATAGAAAGCAGTTATTTTAAATAGTAAAAATATTTCACAAAATTACTGCTTTTGCTGTATTTTGGATCAAATAAATGCAGGGTTGGTGAGCAGAAGCAAATAAAAAAAAAACATTAACAATCTTACTGTTCTAAAACTTTTGACTGGCAGTGTATTTTCATTATATTACGTGCAATAAATGGTAAGCATAGTGCTTACGAATGTGTTTTGCCACAGTTTTCCCACTGGAGTGTAAAAGTAGAAAAGTTGTAAATTTGACAACAGAGGCAAAAAGTACCATCTGGATATGTGGCAGAACAGCTGATGTGCTACTACAGCAGCTCTATCAAATGTTTAGGGTTACACAACCTGTGTCAGGCAGCCAGATTACATCAGCTGGGTTTTCATTTCATCTACAGGTACAAATGCTCTCTGAGTAAGTACAAGTAAAAGAAATAAGTTCTGCAATACACAGACCTCATGCTGTGATGGAAGAAGGTGAAAATTAGATGTACCAGAGGCTAGGGCTGAGCGATGCACAGTATATCGAATATCAGAGCTGTTACTATGATAATCAAATAATCAATATGAAATTACAGAACATTGTGACTATCGAGTATTAAGATTAATGTGCTACAGAGGCACCAAATTTCACTTCTCCTTCAAACTAGCCAAGAAGTGCTTATGCGTTCTAGCAACTAGTTCCCCATCTGAAAGAGTTTTTAGTACCAGTGGGAACACAGTGTCATGCAACAGAGCATCTCTTAAACCACAAACCGTTGACAGGCTTTTGTTCTTAGCTAAAAACTTGTGACACACTTGCATAATTTATCCCAGTTGCACAGCGCAAAATGTTACATTGCTCCCAAGAGATCAGAATGCACTTTTTGTACCCTTTTTGAACATATTAATTTACATACATGGCTTACTATGATGCAAATTATGTCTCTTACTAATATGTAGTAGTTGTAAACCCATAAAAAAAGATTTACGTAATTTAAAAAGTCCACATCGTTTTATACATATTTTGGACTATGGGGGGCGCCATTAGTTCGATGATGTAAAATGGTTGCACTCGGTGAGCTACAGGCGCTACCTGTTGGTATTTTTACTGCAACACGACACGAAAAATAAAATACTGATACGATGACCACAGCTACTAAAAGAGCCACCAGCTGGTGATGCTTATAAGCGTAGGCTTAAACCTAATGCCGTACCATCAATTTTTCCCCACAAGGAGTCTAAACGCCACCCAGATGTCGAGGGAAATCCACATGACAAGAGTCAGCATGTTTGTATACTGCCAGGATGGCATCTAGCGTTTCTTGTCTCTGCTGTTTGTAAGCTCTTCAGTAGCTGTAGTAGTCTTCCAAAAGCCTCTTCTTTCGCTAGGAAAGCAGTGAAGACATACATCACTTCTCTTGTTGCCCTTCAACTGAAAATTCCAACCAAAAGCCACACAATGTGGCATCGTATCAGTATTTTATTGTCCAAGTTGTGTATTCGGAGTTGTGTTGTGGTAGCAACAGGTAGCGCCAGTAGCTCACTGAGTGCAACCATTTGGTGTCATCAAAATAATGGCGCCCCCATAGTCCAAAATATGCATAATATGCATAATAATGTGGATTTTTTAAATAACATAAATCTTTTCTACTTTGCATCTTAATAAGAGACATCATTTACATCATTAAGCCATGCAAGTCTTAATACCCGGGTTTCCCATTAAATATGTTCTTTTATTTTTAAAAAAGTGGTCACTAGGCAAATATTTTATTAACTGTGTTTTTGCACTGAACATTTTGAATTTGCTTACAAACAATTGCTGTTCTATCCAAATCTTTGGGGCAGAAGAAAATCACATTTTTTAATTACTCTATAGCAAATGCGAAAATTTGTCAATATATATTGATTAAAAAAATGTGAAAAAAAAAGATATTAAATTATAGGTATATCACCAAGCCCTACCAGAGGTAAATTTCATTAGTATATTATACATAGTTTCCTGCATATGCTGTGATGCTGCAACATAATACAAATGAACAGACTGTGCTACAAAACATACATAGCAGACACAAGCAGAGGACAGTCTAATGTTGGTTTTGCTGCCAGAGACATTTTCATGAACATAACATGTACTTGTACAGAATAACAGTGATTGCTTTCTAAAAGCAGCAACAATGAAGCTTAATGAACTGATTTAACAATACTGTGGGAATCCTGCTTTGTGTTATTTGCCAGAGAAGGCTAAACTTTACTTACTGTGGTGAGGTGTGAATTTGCTGGTAAACACTGTACACCTCTTGAATACTGCGTTCAACTTTTCTCTAAATTTAATGATAAAACAGAACACAAAAAAATGTGGAAGTGAGATAACCAAATAGAAAATGTGACAACAAGCCAAATGACATGCAGACAGAAGGATCCACTGTGGCTGATGCTGCTTGTGTATATGAGTGGATGACATCACATCCTGTTCAGCGTGTCATACAAAGACACAAAATACTGGCTTATGTATTTAATTTGAAAATCATAGTGGATGCATACTGGAATTTCAAGTGCATTAACTTTTCTAAAATTTAGAGCTATAACAGTCACACTTATTTTAAAAATGAAGGAAATTGAAAATACTAGTACCAAAAGTCTTTTAACTTTTAATTTACTGCACGTTTTGTTGCTAAGATTAATATTTCTAAATACACTACCAGTCAAAAGTTTTTGAATTTGCTATTTAAAATAACTGTTGATCATAAATTACATTTTAAAATATATTCAAATAATAATCTACATTTTCAGCAACATTACTCCAGTATCACTGTCACATGATCTTTCAGAAATCATTCTAATATGCTGATTGGCTGTTCAAGAAACATGTGTTATTATTATTATTATTATTAACACCATTATCAATATTTAAAACAGTTAAGTATTTTTATGATTCTTTAATGAACAGAAAGATCCAAAGATCATCATTTATCTGAACAAAAAAGCTTTTGTAACATTATACAGTATACCATTCAAAATTAATACTTTTTTTTTTTTTTTAGCAAGGATGCTTTAAATTGTTCAAAAGTGATGATAAAGACATTCATAATGTTACAAAAGATTTATATTTCAGATAAATGCTGAGCTTCTGAACTTTCTATTCATCAAAGAAACCTGAAAAAAAAATACTATTCGGCTGTTTTATACAAAATAATAACAATAAATGTTTTTTTGAGCAGCAAATCAGAATATTAGAATGATTTCTGAAGGATCATGTGACTGGAGTAATGATGCCAAAAATTCAGCTTTGAAATCACAGGAATAAATAACATTTTAAAATATATAAATAGTAAAAACTTAACAGTTTTTGCTGTATATTTGATCAAATAAATGCAGGCTTGGTGAGCAGAAGTGAATTCTTAAAAACAAACAAAAAAAACATTAAAAATCTTACTGTTCAAAAACTTTTGACTGGTAGTGTATACATGGAAATATCACCTTTTTACTTATAACCTCTAATGGTTAACTGACAACCACCCATATAATAATGCAGGTCATACATTTACAGTGCAACATAAACCAGTGAAGTATGAACAGATTCTCCAACGTTCACTCAGAAATAAAAAGTCTGTCATATTTTACACAGTTTTATAGTCTTCCTAATGTCTCCTTTTTGTGTTCTCAACATGAGGCAGAGTAAATGATGACAGAATTTCAATTTTTGGTGAACTATATCTTTAAATGAGCCTATGCTATTTACAAAAGTGTAACAAAACTACAACAATAAGTACTAGGTGAGCTGGATGCAGTAGCATTAGCATAATTATATTCTGCACGTGCAAAACACCCAACATGACTCTCGGTAATCACTACTGTATCCTTCTGCAAAGTGATGAAGCACAGAAACAGTGTAAATAGACAGTTAGCTTTGCGCTAATACCAATTAGCTAACTAATACTAAGAGTTAAGCTCACCTGTTCCCTCGAGGTCACCGTTTGAACGCCATCATCATTAAAAAGCTCAGAGGAGTGTGATTCACGAAAGCATCGCAGAGGAGGAGACGCCTCTTCCATGATGAGATTTGAAAACACATGCACTGTAATAGAAAATCAGCAGTTTTCCAGCAGAGCAAGTGTCAAGACAGCGTGGGAGGGGTTTCCTCAATGGAGTCAAGTGACTTGCAGCTCAAGTATGGAAAGCCTGAAGGCACATTTGAGAAAGCGGTAACGTTCTGCGAAATGAATCTTCGTTTCAAAGTAAAGGCAGACAAAATGATTCAGTGATTCTTTTACGTCATGACGCAGTACGGATCACGTCGTAGGCTATCCTTGCGTGGCTTTAAAAACGTATTTTTTTTTTTTTTTCTTCAAAACTCTCCCCTTGTTTATTGTGTTTAAAAGTGATCTAAAATACTTCTCAGATGCCCTTAGTAAAATGAAAAAACCAAAGGCAATAAAACTGTTTAATCTATTTGTATTATATAATTTGTTGTAATTATATTTTCTTTATTATTTTCGTTTAGTCTTTGTTTCGTACTTGTATTTTTGATTTTCTTTCCTCTTTATTGGAATATTTGGTTATATATTTTATTAGGAATCTAATATGATTCTATTGTGTTGAGCCTTCCATACCAAATTTCTTTTTGTACATGTATCAAGGCCTTTTGTTGTATTCAGATTTTGTACTCAATAAAAAAAAAAAAACGTATTTTTAAATTTACATATGTGTTTTAATAATAGCTTTATTTTAAATTTTGTTTATTTATTTTTACGTTTTATTTATTTATTTATTTTGCTTATGTATACACTACTAGTCAAATATTTTTGAACAGTATAATTTGTAATGTTTTTAAAAGAAGTCACCAAGCCTGCATTTATTTAATCCGAAGTAAAAAAAATTGTTTGAAATATTATATATTTTAAAATGTAATTTATTCCTGTTATTTCAAAGCTGAATTTTTAGCATCATTACTCCAGTCACATGATCCTTCAGAAATCATTCTAATATTCTGGATTTGCTGCTCAAAAAAGACATTTTATTAACATTATTAATAATAATTTAACATTATTATTATTATTATTATGTTGAAAAAAGCTGAGTAGAATTACTTTCAGGTTTCTTTGATGAATAGGAAATTCAGAAGAACAGCATTTATCTGAAATAGGAATCTTTTGTAACATTATAAATGATTTTATCATCACTTTTGATCAGTTTAACACATCCTTGATAAATAAAAGTATTAATTTCTTTAATTTCTTTCAAAATAAATAAATAAATAAAAAATACTGACTCCAGGCTGAATTGAATGGTTTAGTTTATAATGTTACAAAAGCTTTTGATTTCAGATAATGCTGATCTTTAGAATTTTCTATTCATCAAAGAATCCTGAAAAAATGTACTCAACTGTTTTAAATACTGATATCAAATCAGCATATTAGAACGATATTAGAACGATTTCTGAAGGATCATGTGACACTGAAGACCGAAGTAATGATGCAGAAAATTTGATCACCGGAATAAATTACATTTTAAAATATATTCAAATAGAAAGCATTCTTTAAAAAACATTAAAAATCGCACTGTCCAAGAAATTTTTTAAAATGTACTGTTTTAAATATTTAAATGGTTTATATATTTAAATATTGATTATAATAATAATATTATTTATTTATTTATTTATTTATTTATTTATTTTAAATAATTGTGTCCATTATCCATTTTGTCCTTGATTCAGCGCATTAAAAACAGTCATTTAGAATCTAACATAATTTGTGTAATATTACACAACACTAAAATTCATTCACACGTCGTTAGAAAATTCAGCATATTAAAGACAACGTGTCTCAAATGACAGTTATCGGTTCAAGTGATTCAAGAAGCATTCAATTCGATTCGTGAACAAATCGTTCAGTCCGGTTTTGTGAACCAGTTCAGTGGATTCATCAAAAAGATTCGATTCAAAAGAATGATTCGGTCACGAATCGGGCATCGCTAATTATAACAACCATTATTCCCATGTAGATTTAAGCCTTTCACGTGGTGATTTTTTTTTTTTTTTTTATCGTTGCAAACAGGCAAAAAAACGAACCCCTATGAATGTATGACGGTCTAAAAGACTGGTGTTGCGGATTTATACACAATTTTATATTTTGACAATATCGATATTAGACTGTAAAGAATTATAAATATATTTTATCCATGCAGTCCTGGTGTGTGTATATATAATGAATCTAGGTAAATATCATGATCAAAATCGTGATGCTGTGTGTCCGTAATCTCCACCCATTTCCTGAGGTGTGAAGGATGTCGGCGAAACGCAGAGAGAGCGTTCTGTAGCCCACCGCACCCACCACATCAGCGTCCCTGACTGGTTTCTGCTCACATCGACTCCTGCTTTATCTACACAGTCATTCGGGGAATCGGCACGCAAGCACGGACCGGTCGATGGAAAAAGCCAGAAGATGATACTGTGAAGAGGGTGGACATGGAAACCCGACGCTGAGTTCCTTTAATTGTGACCATAAGACACCATGGCCAAACAGTATGATGTGCTGTTTAGACTCCTGCTTCTCGGAGACTCCGGTGTCGGCAAAACCTGTTTATTATGCAGATTCACGGACAATGAATTTCATCCCTCCCACATTTCCACCATCGGTAAGAGTGTTACTTTCATGCATCCGTTCAAAGAGTTGCAGAACAAACAGCACATACCGATAAGAAAACCCATAGCAGCGCTGGGCCATTATAGTCTATGAGCCGTGAAAAGAATGGCTTGAGAATTACACCACATAGTGAGATGCATTCACACAACCTCTTCTAGTTCTTTCTGAGATGCCTGACTGTATCTGTGTGTTAAGTCTTAAAATGTTGCTTTTTTACACAACTGTCACAAACCCAGTTTGAATTGTCTTGTTTCAGATACTAAAAATGCAATGATCTAAATTAATATTAAAATCATAGGTTGCATGAATGGCAGTGAGGACACAGAAAGTGCAGGTGTGTGTTATTGCATGCATTTTCACTAAAAGATTCATGCATAAAAGTGTCCCGTCAGCCATTCCAACTCGCATGCTGTTTTATGCAAGTGCTACAATATTGATATGTAATGAAAATCAGATTTAACTCAATTGTAACTTTTGATCTTAGCTGTGTGAAATATGGGAAGATGTTTAATAAAATCTCTGTAAGTTTTCAAGCACTCCCAGCATAGGGATCATTATTGTTTTGGTTGATTTAGTGTTATGGAAAAACAAAATTTGGTTTTAAAAAGGCTTTTCATAAACCTTTCGTTTTAGTGTTCATATAGTGTGCGCTTGGTCTAGTGGGACATTTTCCAAGTCGGCTGACATTACGTCCTGACAACAGCCAATTTACTCACTCGAAGAGAATAAACAGAGAGATTATTTTACAACAGTTTCCAGAAATACATAATTTTATATTATATTTTTCATAAGCTAAAAAGGAAACTTATTTTTATCACAAACCTATTCTTAATACTTCACTTATTAGTTTTAAATATTTTGTGATGCATATCATGTATTAAAATTTAAAAATGAATAGTCACTGTTTACTTTACTTACCTTTTGCTGCAATGGAAACCATGAAAGTAGCTATTTAGCAGAACGTCTTAGCTGCAGTGTTGCCAAGTCCACAGTTTTCCTGCAGAATTGGGCTACTTTAGAACTGTTGCCGAAGGTTGTTTTTCATGTCTGTGAGTTAAAGCGAACCCACTAACTATTTATATTTATTTATATAAAATTTATCCCCTGGAATGTGAATTTTACCCCTTGGAATGTCATTTTTTAATGGGGGACGCCACCTGAAGCGCGATTGGTCGGGAGTTATTGTGAAAACCTGGCAACCCCGTTTTATCTGCTCTTTTCCATACAATAAACATGAATGATGACCACTACTGTCAATTTCATTGTATGGAAACTAGCAGCTTGGACATTTTGCTGAATATCTAAGTTTGTGTTCCACAGAAGGAAGAAAGTCAAATGGGTTTGGAGTGAAATGAGGGTGACTAAATAATGATTAAATTGTTATTTTTGTTTGAACTTTGAAAAATGTACGCTTTTAAAAAGACATGAGGGAAAATAAATGCTGACAAAGTTCCCGTTTTGGGCGAACTATCCCTTTAATGAAGCATTTGAGTTGCTGAACCCGTACCAAAAATGCTATCCCTCAATTAAATCACATGCTTCATTAGGTGTGGAGTGAATGTCAGGCTGTTATTTTGCAAAAGTTCAGGGTATGCTCTGTTGTGCTGCTCTCTCTGTTTCCGGGGGAGTGAATAATATCAAGTGGCTTATTCTTGAAATCAGACATAAGATTCATACCACCCTCCTATTGTTTCTGATGATGATATCTCCCCAAATCAATAAGGAATCAGAGGCCCTGACTCATTCCTGCAGCCTGCCCGCTACTGTTTATTTAATATGCCGGGATGGATCTCTTTTGGATAAGTAGTGATGTGATACAGAACAATCTTTAACTGCAGAAGATAAAAGCTTTAGTCTGACTGGTCCTGAGAGATGGCTGGTGTCTTGCCCTAAAACATGGTTCAATAAGCTCTAGTCCGCAGGGCTATGACCCATATATATTATGATACTAGGCTGTCAAGGACCTTAGCGCTGTACTGAAACATTATTCACAGTGGAAGAGCTATCTGTGTGGTCTGAAAGTTAATTTGAAGCATTAACTAATGGTTTTCATAAGTTATCTATTTGCCTCGAGGCAGCATGCTGCTATGCTAAATTATTCTTGCTATAGAAAGCAGCTGTTGATTGATTAGTTCGAGGATAACAAATAAAACAAGATATGAGCTTCATTTCTATTTCATTGCTTTCTCTAGTCTATTGTTTATGATGCTGTCAATGCTAGAGAAATTGGACTTGTGTTTAAATTTGTATGTGCTAATCACCATTGCAAATCTGTCTTGTTAAAATTATTTTCATTTCCAATTAGCTACTGTCACAGAAGGAAAGTGTCAAGTGATGATTCGATTGTTACAGCTCTGGCACGTTATGACAAGTTTAATACTTATTCCGTCTGTCAAATGGCCATTAATTTAAAGATCTGCTTTAATTGTCTTTATATTTTTGGTGCTCAGAAACCTTACAGTATCAGAAGTAATAAGTAGTTCACTACTATGCTTTAATATCATTTGGGTTCTGTTAAAAGGGACATCGGATGCAAAATTTACTCATACATGGTGGTCTTAGCAGTGTGTGGACACAACCACAAGATAAAAATCCAGTCACTTTTACTCCCTAAACAGTCTCAGTTATCAAGCTGTTTTGATTTTCTGAGCTGTATGGTGTCATACTGCTGATGCCCCGCCAACAACCGCTGTTGGACTGTCCCGTATTAGAATATTTCCACCCTCAGTCAGCTGTCCATCAATTTCTCAGAGCAGCTGTAGTGACAGTAATGTCTCATAAGCAGTGCAGGTGTTTTGTAGTTGGATGTAAACGTGAATATAAGAGTCTTCATTTTCTCCTGACATCGGAGCCACTGAGGACACAGTGAAGGAATGTTGTTTTTGATGGTAATGCGACACCGAGTACACAAAAAAATGGAAGAGAGGGGTGGGGTGAGCAATAGCTTATTATCATTTAAAGAAACATGCACCGAAATGGGTTGCTGTGAGCAGAGCTGTTTTTGACAAGGTGTTGTTCACACGACCATTGAGGAATTTTAACCAAAGTATGTTGCAGACATTTCATAAAAGAATCTTTCCAACTTGTGGAAAATGGGCGTCCTATGTCCCCTTTAAAACAGAAAAGTTGTACGTTTACTAAGGGGGCATTTACATGACACTGACATCAGCTAAAAGCAGAAAACTGTTTTGGCCTTTCATTTACACAACAACAGCCTTTTGGGAGCCTGAAAATGTTTGAAAACGAGTTTCAAAGTGCAAGTTTTTGAAAACTATTCTGCTATCGTCTCAGTGTAAACTATAAAAACACGAATTCGTATGATGTGTTATGCGTATTATGCGTATCAGTCTAGATGTGTGCACAGGCGTTACACTGTTTCTTTACAAAGCGACATCGCCAACTACTGGCCTTCCATGCATAATACAGCGTCACAAGTCCTTGTGATTGGCTTTTGAAAACGCTAAGGTAAAATGTTTCCATTTGTAGTGCATTACTGTCATGTAAATGCTAAAGTAAAACCCTAACTTACATTTACAAGGTAAAAAAATTCTTTTTGCCCTAAATATATTTATATGTACAGGAGATATAAAAGTACAACCTAAAATACAGTTTTTCTCCTCCTCTCCTCATTTTTGGGTGAACTCTTTTAGACACAAAAGTGTTTTATTTTTCAACTTTTTATACTTTCAGTAAGTATATACAGTGCATTCAGAAAGTTCATTCACTTTTTTTTCCAATTTTGTTATGTTGCAGCCTGATACTACAGTTGTTATTATTATTTTATTTTCTCATTAATCTACACTCCTCATAATGACAAAGTGAAAATAGAATTTCAGAAATGTCTGTAAATTTATTAAAAAGAAAAAAACGAAATATTACATTTACATAAGTATTCAGACCCTTTGCAACAATGCTTGGAATTTAGCTCATTTCCCTTAATTGCTGAGATGTTTCTACACCTTGATTTTTTTTTTTTTTTTTTTTTTTTTAGTCCACCTGTGGTAAACTAAATTGATTGGGCATGATTTGGAAAGGTAAGCCCCTTCCTATAAAAGGCCTCACAGCTGACAATGCATATCAGAGTGAAAACCAAGCCATGAGGTCAAAGGAACTGGATTGATACAGGATTGTATTGAGGCAAGGATCTGGGGAAGGATACAAACATTTTCTGTTACACTGACGGTTCCCAAGAGCACAGTGGCTTCCATTTTTCTTTAAAGGGTTGGTCGCCCAGCCAAACTGAGCATTTGATGGAGAAGGGCCTTGTCTAGACTGGTGACCAGGAACCTGATGGTCACTCTAGTTAAGCTCATATATGCAGATGGGAGAAACAGAAGAAACCTACAGACACTACAACATTCCATCAATCTGGGCTTCATTGCGGTGTGGCCAAACTCAATCCTCTTCTCAGTGAAGACACATGAAAACACACTTGGAATTTGCAAAACAGTACCTAAAGGACCCTCAGACTCTGAGAAGCAAGATTATCTGGTCTGTGAACCTCAATTCTAAGCATCATGTTTGAAGGAAACCAGCTCTGCTCAACTCCTGCAGAGTACCATCCCAAAAGTAAAGTGTGGTGGTAGCAGCCTCATGTTTTGGGGCTGTTTTTCAGTGGCAGGAAGTGAGGGACTCGTCAGAGTAGAGGAAAAGAAAAATATTGAGATGGCCCCCAATGAAAACCGTTCAAAACTTCAGGCTGGGCCAAAGGTTCACCTTCCAACTTGACAGTGACCCTAAGCACACAGCCAAGGCAACACAGGAGTGGCTTAGGGACAACTCTATGAATGTCCTAGAGAGGCCCAGCCAGAGCCCTGACTTGAACCCTATTGAACATCTCTGCCCTGGTGAAAAAGCCAGCATGTGCTGGTAGGTATGTTTTGATGCTGGGATGCTGGTTAGGTATGTTTTGATGCTGGTTTAAGCTGGTCCTTAGCTGGTTTATGCTGGCCATGTTGCTGGTCAAGGACCAGCATAAACCAGCAAAGGACCAGCATAGACCAGCAAAGGACCAGCTTAAACCAGCATCAAAACATACCTGGCATATGCTGGTTTTTTCACCGGGGTGGAGAGACCTGTAAATGGTTGTCCACTAACGGTCCCCCTCCAGCCTGACCGAGCTTGAGAGGATTTGCAAAGAAGAATAGCAGAAAATCCCCCAATCCAGGTGTGCAAAGCTTGTTGCGTCATACCCAAAAAGACTCAAGGCTGTAATTGCTGCCAAAGATGCTTTAACTAAGCACTGAGTAAAGGGTCTGAA
Organism: Labeo calbasu; assembly: GCA_019740295.1. Classification (NCBI taxonomy): domain Eukaryota; kingdom Metazoa; phylum Chordata; class Actinopteri; order Cypriniformes; family Cyprinidae; genus Labeo; species Labeo calbasu. The sequence goes on along the minus strand of JAHKKF010514565.1, from coordinate 27,872 downwards.
CGCTTATGTAAATGTGATATTTTCCTTTTTTTTTTTAATACATTTACAGACATTTCTAAAATTCTGTTTTCACTGTCATTATGAGGTACTGAATGTAGATTAATTAGAAAAAAAATTATTTAAACATTTGTAGTATCAGGCTGCAACGTAACAAACTTGAAAACAGTGAAGGGGGTCTGAATACTATAGTGTAGTATATAGTGTAGTATCTGTACTGTTCACAATACTTTTTACACCCCTGCACAGTATTGATTCAAATAAAGGGTTTTGGATGTAAGCTGGTCAAATCAAGAAGCCATCAGAACTGCCCTTGAGAATATGGAGGAAATCTGACCTAAAAACTCTTAAAGGTGCACTCATTTATTTTTTGTTAATGTCACACTGGCTGATATGAGATGTAGTTTTTGAGCAGTAGTTTTTGAATGATGATGATACTGGAGAAATGTGCTATTCGCAGTCAACCATGATTAATTTATTATGTGAGCTTAAGTTTCCAATAACAGGGGGGTTAAAAAGGTACGGTGAATAGCTTGTCATGTGATCCAACATGGCCGCTCCAATGAGGGGACACACTTTATGTAAAACAAAACACTTTTTAAGTGGTTTGCAATTTCATCTTGGTCTCATGTGAGTACATATTTAATGAAGAAAGGATTACAGTACACTTTATGTGAGGTGAAATCGTTGGTTTGGTTTCTCTTTTATTTTTGTAGTATTTCACAGCATTGCTGTTGTCCTTTCACTGCCCGTGATTCTGGAAGAAAGAACGGGAAGGGCAGCTCTTTCATTATTTTCTCTTGCCCCAGGACAACCAATTCAGTGGCTGTAGTGATGACCTTTCTGTGTGTCCCTGTGTGATAGCTCAGGGCACTAACATTACTGCTTTATTTAATGCCGTTTAATAAAGAGGAGGCTATGGAGCTCTGTGGATGGCATTCAGCTGTATTCAAGATGGTTTTGTACTCGTGTCTTATTTTAGTATTCTTGTGCTTGCATTTTTTCATGTGTCGCATGCCATCTGGTTCCAGACATTGAATTGTTTGATATAAAGACCTTTATACAAGCCTGTCTAACTAAGAAATTTGGTAATTAATACTTTTTTTAATCACATTGCTGCCAGGGCATGTTAAAAATAAAAGAGACACCCGACTACTGTTGTTTTGGAGTCAGAATTGTTATTGAGAAAGGAACTTCCGTGAAAAACAACTCTTCCGGGAGCTGGAATGTCTCGCAGTGGACTTTATTGACAGATACCCATTTATTACTGCAGTTTTGCTGTGGCTTTATTTTCTTTCCTGACACAGGTTTAAATAAGAGGAGCTTTCTTTCAGGGCTCAAGATCTCGTTATAGTTTCATACCTTACAGGAACACGTCATTCCTGCAATGCAGTACACTTTCATGTTCACTTCTCAAAATAAACTTAATAAAACATTAAACTTATGTTTTTTAATGAAGAAAATATCTTCATTAAATATGTTACTTCAAAGATTAGCTCACTACCAGAACAAAAATTTACAGGTAATGTACTCACCCTCCTTGTCATCCAAGATGTTCATGTCTTACTTTCTTCAGTTGCAAAGAAATTATGATTTTTGAGGAGAACATTTCAGGATTTCTCTCCATGTAATGGACTTCTATGGTGCCCCTAAATTTGAACTTCAAAAATGCATTATAAATGCAGCTTCAAAGGGCTCTAAGCGATCCCAACCAAGGAAAAAGGGTCTTATCTAGTTTGTATTTTGTTTTTTCAAATGACAATTTATATACTTTCTAAACTCAAACGCTTGTCTTGTCTAGCGCTGTGTGAACTTTTTTTTTTTTCTGTCATGATGGTTGGGGTACGTCGAAAAACTCCCATCTTATTTTCTCCTCCAACTTTAAAATCGTCCTACAGAAGTACCAACCCAGAGTTTACAAAGTGAACATGCAAACACCCTTAACAGAAAAAAGGTAAAAACTGCGATGTAGGACGATTTCGAAGTTGGAGGAGAAAATGAGACAGGAGTTTTTAGACGTACCTTAACTGTCATGACTGGAAAAAAAACAGCTCACACAGAGCTAGACGAGCATTTAAGGTTAAAAAGTATATAAATTGCTTTTTTTTTTAAAATAAAATATCTGATCGTTTCTGTAGATAAGATCGTTATTCCTCGATTGGGATAGTTTAGAACCCTTTGAAGCTGCATTTAAACTGCTTTTTTTGGAAGTTCAAACTTGTGGGCACCATAGAAGTCCACTATATGGAGAGAAATCCTGAAATGTTTTCCTCAAAAAACATAATTTCTTTACGTCTGAAGAAAAAAAGACATCTTGGATGACAAGGGGGTGAGTAAATTATCTGTACATTTTTGTTCTGGAAGTGAACTACCCCTTTAGAAAAGAAAAAAATCTATTTTATATTTTTACATCAACAATATAATCAATATTCTATTTGTTAAAGCCAAGTATGAATATCAACAAGTTATTAAGCATTTTACATTTATTTTAAAATAATAACTCAGTAACAGTTTAAACTATATAATTTATATACTTTTTGTTTTTAATGTCAAACGCTCATCTTGTCTCACTCTGCCTAAACTGTTTTTTCCGGTTCATGACAGTTAGGGTATGTCGAAAAACTCCCATCTCATGTTCTCCCTCAACTTCAAAATCATCCTATATCGCCGTTTTACCTTTTTTG
>JAHKKF010514565.1:6507-25141 GCA_019740295.1 Labeo calbasu | reverse complement strand
GGGTATGTCGAAAAACTCCCATCTCATGTTCTCCCTCAACTTCAAAATCATCCTATATCGCCGTTTTACCTTTTTTGTTAAGGGTGTTTGATCTTCTTCGCATGTTCAATTTGCAAAGACTCGGTCGGTACTTCTGCAGTGATGTAGGATGATTTTAAAATGATTTTTGAAGTTGAGGGAGAAAATACGATTGGGGTTTTTCGACATACCCTAACTGTCTTAAACCAGAATACATAGAGTTTAGGGAGAGCAAGACAAGATGAGCGTTTGAGATTAAAAAGTATTTAAATTGCAATATTTTATTTATTTATTTTTTTTTTTAATGAAAATAACCGATCGTTTCACTAGATAAGACCGCATTTGGGATCGTTTGAAGCCGCATTTAAACTGCTTTTTGGAAGTTCAAAGTCGGGGCACCATAGCAGTCCATTATATGGAGAAAAATGCTAAAATGTTTACCTCAAAAAACATAAATTCTTCCAGAACGCACATGAACACGAGGTGGGATTTATCGCATGAACCAATCGCAGCCAAACATAACAAGTCATATCCAATCATATTGCGATGGAGGCATTGCCTCCTCTCACAAGACTTTCCCCCATTCATTCTCAATTACCCACCGCACGCTTTGGGGGTCTGTTAAAACTCAATGGGCTCAGGGGAGGTGAGAGACACGCAAACTCCCGCTGTAACTTCCCCTGCTGGTGTCACTGTTGGACAATGTTTCTTTAGAAAAACAAGTGAATTATACACTTTTTAAAGTTATATTTTGTAATATTTGCATTGTTTTATATTTGTAAAACAAACTTTTTTTCTCATCCAATAATTTGAGGAGGCACTGCCTCCCTAGCCTCCTCGGAGAAAAGCCCCTAGGTAATCTAATCAATAAATCCCACAACAAAAAAAAAGCTATATCATTTATAGAAATATTTATTAAATAGCAACACAGGCTTATTTATAATGCTGCTTTCTTACTATTCTTATTCTTTATTACTTCACTGCCTTGTGATTTGAACGGTTCCGTAAACTTCATAAGAAAACTGATTACACTGAAAGATTTCATTTAGATCTTGCATCGAGCCTGAAGGTGATTTAACAGATGAGTTGTGTCGATATCAGGACAAAGGTGCTTATTTTATTTTAAACTCATTTGAAGTCACTATGAAATGTTTTTCTTTTTTTTCTTTTTTTTGTTACCCCAGGTGTTGATTTCAAAATGAAGACCTTGGAGATAGATGGCATTAAAGTACGAATACAGATATGGTATGTTTTATGTTTCGCTGATGATATAACAGAATATGATCCATTCGTTGTGCTAATCAGATGTGTGTATGTTCGCAGGGACACAGCAGGTCAGGAGAGATATCAGACCATCACTAAGCAGTACTACAGAAGAGCGCAGGTGATCTTCACACCTATCCCTGACTCATATACTGATCTAATAATGGAGTCAGATCTAATAGAGATGCCTGTTGGTCTCCATTGTGTGATACTTCACTGATAAACTCTCATTATTATGTACGGGTGGACTGAAATGGATTCTGTATCAACAGGGCATTTTTCTGGTGTATGACATCACAAGCGAGCGCTCGTTCCAGCACATCATGAAGTGGGCCAGTGATGTAGATGAGGTGAGGCTGTGGAGTTTAAAGCATATCTGTCTTATGTTCTATGTAACTAAATATAACCTGCTTCTTATTAATACCTCTTCATTTAAATTCCACCGCCCCTTTCTCTCTTTAACTCTACATCCACAGTGGGGTTCTAACAGTCAGAGGCTACACTGCAAATCTGGGATTTCAAAGTGCCCCTATTATGCCATTTTGAATATTGCCTTTTCATGCAGTTCATGCAGCTTGTTGTTGTAAAGTTGCACAATAAATAAAGTTATTGTCTTCCAACAGCCCAAACACATCATTAGTCATTTGAATCCCACTTCCAAGATGGCTATACATCACAGTGTAACACATTTTTATAATTCCCGCCAACGTTCTACATTGGCCGGCCACGAACAACTTTACCCGCCCTCAGACACGTAATTTTATTGACGACTGCTTCACTAATCTCGGGTTCACAAAACACTTGCTCTTGAAAGATGGCTCAGTACCCAGTTTATTTGGACCAGTTGGCTCCACTGAATCACAACCTGTAAAAATTATAAATAGTTGATGTTTATATTTTCTAACGAGCATTCAAAATACGGAACTCTGACAACGGGCGTTTTTGACACGTGCTGTACGTGGTAGACCGATCACAACAGACTGGGCCATCTGACCAATCAGAGCAGCGTAGGCTCAGGGAAAGGAGGGGTTTAGCGAGTCTGTATTTTTCAACTGCTTCGAATGAATCATTTGAGAACCACTGGAAAATGAGGTGATATTAAATGCATATTTTGAGAAAACAAATGCAGTTTTTTGACCTTGCATGCATGTAAACCTATTGTAGGAGACTCACAAATTATTCGGAATCCTAAAAATGGCATAATAGGGGCACTTTAAATTACATTTAACAACAACGGAATGTTTGGGGATTTAGGAAAAAAGTAACACAAAGAAACATTATAAATCAGAAATATTATATTTCTTATTTCTGGGTCACTATGCAGTTTTGTTACTTATTAATAATGTTTACTAATTACAACAGTTTTTTTGTTTAATTTCATAGCACCAAAACACTTTTTCATTTATTTTTATTGATATTAATAATATACACTACCAATCAAAAGTTTTCGAACAGTAAGCTTTTTTGTAATGTTTTAAAATATGTCTCTTCTGCTCACCAAGCCTGCATTTATTTGATCCAAAGTATAGCAAAAACAGTACTTTTTTTTTACTATTTAAAATAACTATTTTCTATTTGAATATATTTTAAAATGTAATTTATTCCTGTGAACAGATCTAAATTCAGCATCATTACTCCAGTCTTCAGTGCCACATGATCTTTCAGAAATCATTCTAATATGCTAATAATTAAGAAATATTTTTATTATTGTTATTATTATCAATATGAAATATATTAAAATTATTATTATTATTATTTATTTATTTATTTATTTATTTATTTTACATTTTTTCTGGATTATTTGAATAGAAAGATCCAAAGTTTAGCATTTATCCGAAATAAAAAGCTTTTGTAACATTATACACTATACCATTCAACAGCTTGGAGTCAGTATAATTTTTGCAAAAGGAATGATCAAAATTAATACTTTTATTGAGCAAGGATTCCAAATAAATCATGTTAAATTGATCAAAAGTGACAAAGACATCTATAATGTTACAAAAAATATAATGTTCTATTTCAGATAAATACTGTTCTTCTTAACTTTCTATTCATCAAAGAAACCTGGAAAATTTCTACTCTATTCTTTTCAACATAATAATAATAATAATTATAATAATAATAATAATAATAATAATAATAATAATAATAATAATAATAATAATAATATATGTTTTTAAGCAGCAAATCAGAATATTAGACTGGAATAATGATGCAAAAAAATTCAGCTTTGAAATTACAGGAATAAATAACACTTTAAAATATATTCAAATAGAAAACAGTTATTTTAAATAGTAAAAATATTTCAAAATTGTACTGTTTTTGTAGTATTTTGGATCAAATAAATGCAGGCTTGGTGAGCAGAAGAGACTTATTTTAAAACACATTAAATGTTTGTTCAAAAACTTTTGACTAGTAGTTTATATTTTTTCCCTTTTTAATGTTACAGATTTTTTTATATATTATTATCAGAAATAAAACACTAAAAAACGAATTTGAATCTCAAATCTCAGTGTTCATTGTGGACTTTTGGACCTCATTGTATGATTTGTAGATTACTTAAAAAAATTAACCTCTCGTTTTCCCACAAGAGGACAAAAGAAAACTTGTTAAAAAGATGCAATTATTGTTTTTACTCAAGCTGAAGCTCTTCTGTTATATGAGTACTATGTCTCATATCATATTTGTCTATTTCTGCTCTGCTCTATCCATTCGCCTCTACTAAGTCTCTCATCTGTTCTGTTTCTTATCAGTACGCCCCTGAGAAAGTGCAGAAGATACTAGTTGGGAACAAGTCTGATGAAGAACAGAAGAGACAAGTAGCTACAGAACAGGGAAACAAGGTAATAATCATGTGACACACCTAATATCTAATGTCTAAGGTTAAAGACTTTCCTCAGACATCTTAATCTTTTTCGCTCCAGCTTGCCAAAGCTTATGGAATGGACTTTTTTGAGACAAGTGCCTTTACAAACCACAACATCACAGAGGTACAATGTTATCTGCATGTTTTATCTTCTCTGCATGCTATTTCTGTGTTTTTGTTTGCACATTTTTATTAGCAGTAAATATGCAATTTTTTCCTTGCGTGTTTTTTCAGTCTTTCACTCGATTGGCTGAATTAGTTTTACAAGCCAATAAGAAGGATCTGGATTTGTTGGGAGGATCCATGAATGACGAGTTCAACCTCGCTGTTTTGGAAGAGCAGGAAGGATTGTGTAATGTTAGCGACGACACCCGTAAGTCCTGCTGGTGCTGAGGACAGGAAGTGACATAACTGCTTTTTCAGTTGATTTCCATATTTAAGTTGCATTTCCATTTTGAATATCATTTTGCAAAATTGAACGGTATTGTTGAACAGTGTTTGATGCCTTTAATGGCTTATTTCCTGCTGATTCTTATTAATATTATTTATTATTCATTATTTATTTTATAGTTACTATAAATTAAGAACATTACAGAATTCTTGTATATGTATATTAAGGATATTTTTCTTTTTTTTCAAAATGAGATCAAACTGGCACTGCAGTGCAATTGTACATTATTTAGTTCAAGCCACACATTCAGAGTCAGTCACGTTATATTAAATTTGACATATAAAAACGTTGATTAAAGTGTAAGGCAGCATTGACATAATGTTTTTTTCAAAGGAATAGTTCACTCAAAAATTAAAAAGTCTGTTGAATATTTACACACCCTCAGGCTAGCCAATATGTAGATGAGTTTTCTTTTAATTTAGCGTCACTTGCTCACCAGTGGATTCCTCTGCAGTGAATGGGTGCCGTCAGAATGAGAGTCCAAACAGCTGATAAAAACATCACAATAATCCACAAGCAATCAACACAACTCCAATTCATCAAATAATGTCTTGTGAAGCGAAAAACTATGCGTTTGTAATAAACAAATCCATTATTAAGGCATTTTAACTTTAAACTAAAGTATCATAATCCATACTAAAAGTTCATCTGCTGTCATCGCACAACAAAATACACCAACATATGTTTAGACTTGTTTTGCAGTGTTTTGTCTTGTAAACAGTGCTTGGTTTGTGCATATATCTCTCTTGATTTAGAGAAACCAATATTATGGAAAGTGTCTTATTGATGGATTTGTTTATTACAAACATGGCTTTTCACTTCACAAGATGTGGATTATTGTAATAATGTTTTATTAGGACTCTCATTCTGACGGCACCCATTCACTCCACACAGTCCACTGGTGAGCAAGTGCTGTAATGCTACATTTCTAACAAAAAAAACCCTGAGGGTAAGTACATTTTTAAGCAATTTTTCATTTTTTGTTGTGCTATTCCTTTAACATATTCTTGTGTTTTCCTATTATACTTCATGTGAATATATTCAGATCTGATTTGGCTTTCTATAAAATTCTTGAATACTAAAACCTTGAATGCACCTACTTGACCACTAAATGCTGTTTCAAGATAATAAATTTATTCCTGAGTGATGAACTGATGAAGCTTCTCATGTCAGTGTAACAATATAAGCTTCTTTTCTGTAAAAGCACTGTAAAAATATTGTCACTAAACATGCTGCTCACCAGTTCTGGTCCACTGTGATTGTAAATGAATGCAAGGATTTTTATCTCATTAGTTTGAGGTTATTGCAGAAAATTTATTCAAATTGTATCATTTAATGTGGTATTTTATACCAGTGTTACATCAAGCTCTTTTTCCATCAATAATCACTATTTAGCTGATTAGAATAGATTGGAATGTTTCAACTTTTACTCTATAAATGATTCTGGAATTGATGTGGTTTAGTTTTCATCACAGCACACCGAATAATATTTTTCTCCTGCTTAAATCAACATCTTATACAAACTTGAGTGAAATGTATGCAGACCGTCGTAATTCCCAGCATTTGATGCCAATGTGCATCGCTGCAATGAAATGAGTTGTATTGCTTTGATTCAATGTATATTACACTATTGCAGCATTTATATGTGCAAGTGGTATTGTACTCTGTTAATTTAAATGAACTCTTGAATAATGCTGATGTTTACCTGTCTCATCTGAGAAGTTGTTTCATGAAATATGTCTATGAAAAAATCTGAGAAATTTAAATGCGTATGTGGTTATTTATATATCAACTGTAATATTGTGATTCTGTTTAGGGGGTCAAATAGTTATGAATAAACTTCTAATTATGAACAGTTTTTTTTATTACAATGAGGAATTTTGAGATACAAGTCTCTGTAAATGCAACACCACAAGTCAACACTAGGAGGCAGTTTTGCAAAGCTGAAATCCCTGTACTGAAATGTAGTTATGCATTATGGGGGCAAATAACAGGGGAAGAAGAATGTGTTTGCGGTTTTATGTAATGCTCAAAACTGGGATTTGTGAAGAATTTTAATAATGAAGTCAGTTTACTTGCTCAATTTTATCAAGGTCATGATGTTTTTTTTTCTTAAAACAAGAATTTATGCCTTGATGCTACTGATTATTAATGGTACTTTAAAAATATTCTGCTTGTGCATTTTGTAGCAAAGCAGATCTCTCTCTCAAGGCCATACACAGATAGATGAAGTTTGAACAGAGAGAGCACTGATTTAAGCAAATAAGTCAATTTTATGCCACATGCAGATACATGGATGCAACAATTACAGTGCAGGTATATATTACTCAATACAGTTATCTAAATGTTACAATCTAGCTACATTTCCTATAAACATTTTTTTAGACAGATATTTGAAAAAATGTTTGATATATTGTTTACACTTTACAGTAAGGCTCCATTAGTTAACTGCATCAGTTAATTGTGCTGGGTTTTGACAAATTTCACGACTTGATTCTATTAAATTCGATATTGATTATTTTGAATGCATATCAGGCACACTGCATACATTTTTTCAAGGAAAAAAACCCTCAACTAATGCTGTAAAATACATTACTATTGAAGAAACTGATCTGTATAAAATGCTTAAATTACACTCATTGATTTTTTTTATAATGATAAAGTTATAATTACGTAATTATATTTCTACTCCAATTTGTTTTCTTTGAAATATAAACATTTAAATGTTGGCTGTCATAAAAACTTGACAGATTTATTCGAACATAAGTATTGAAGAACAGTAAAAATTATAATGGATATGTTATGGTAAATATATTTAGCAAAATGCTTCTCTTGAGTTCATTTTTCTAGATGAGGAAGGCTACGTTCACAGTCAGTTTTTGGGATTGACAACCGCATTTACTTACAGGTGTGAGTCCCGAAATGTTCCGTTCACAGCAGTTTACAGAAGCGTTTTGAATACTGTCTGTATGAACATGCAATGGGAGTCGAACCATACAAGTAACCATAGGAACAGGGACCAAAGTAATATCAAAAAAGGCGACGTCCATAAAATTTGAAGTTTTATCACTTTCTGACACGACAATCCAATCGAGCCGCGAGTTCATTAATCAAACCTTCATTAATCAACAGCAGCTTTTATATTTGGGTGAAGAACGGAGCATCTGAGTCGCGCACAGAACAATACACTGACGGGAGCGGTTCCGGTGGAGACTGGATATAAAACTTTGAGATGACACATATATCCATTATTGTAAGTTAGCGAAACCACATGCAACCACGGGTCTATATATAGATCAGTGCATGCAACGCGACACATGGAAGAACTGCGTTTGTGAGGCAGAGTAGCTCTCTCACACTGAATGACGTGAGGGACAACTGCTTGTCCAGTCCTGTTCCGTTCACACAGTGCGTGTGTTCCGAGAATGCGGTTGTGAGTCCTGCAAATTTACGGGTGTGAGTTCGATTATAGAATGCGGTTGTCACACCCGTAAGTAACCGTGCTCTGTGTGAACGTCACTCTGCTGCTGTGTGAATGGGGCCTTAGCAGTTAGCGAATTTTTGATCATCCAAAGTTCTTTTTCTGAGGTAAATATGACGTTACGTGACCATGTTTACAAGCTGTTACATGTTACATGTTACGTCGCACTGATAAAGCGATTACATGAGACAAGATACAGATTTCGGTAAGTTGTACTCTTTCTTTAAACATACCTTTAGATGTTTATTAATATTTAATTTCATATTGAACCTGGTATTGAAGCAGAGATGATTCTGAGCCTCTGAGGTGCTCTATCTGTTACTCCACATTAAACAGCGCCAAAACGGCATTTATTGTTTGAATACTTTAATAAAATGGACAGAATTTGATATCTGACACTTTGTTTTATATCAAAAGTAACAAAGCGTTTTGCGATTTATTGGATGGGAAGTAGGCTACAGTGTTCATTAACTGAAAGCAGGTTTGGCTAATCGATTCGTGCGATTTAAGAATCAACATTATTTTGTAAAAATGAGAATCGATTATAACTGACAAATCGATATTTTTTACCCAGCCCTTCAGTTAACATAAAATAACAACGAACAATACTTCTAAAGCATTTATTAATCTAATGTAAATTCCAACATTTGCAATAGATTATTACAGTCAAAAGTTAGGGTTAGTAAGTGTCCATAATATGAAAGTAACTTTAACTGCAAAGACCAAATTGTGTGCTACAGAAGAAAGCAAGTCATACAGGCCTGGAATGACACTAAGGTTAATAAGTAATGACAGTATTTTCATTTTTAGGTGAACTATTTGTGCAAAAGACAATATTTTTATGTTATCCCAGATGACAGATCAGAATGAATGATGTAAAATAGTAATGCAGTACTTCACATGCATGTACATCTCTTTACAAAAACAAACATTTATCTTCATTAATATTACTGGAGTGCTCTAAGCCTGTTTGGCACACGTGAACGCACAAATGTTTCATATTCTACTAAAAGGCTCACTGATTTGCCTAACTCTGCTATTTGCCTTTTATACAAATACTTCATTTAAATGTACATTGAGTGTGAGGATACATTTGTGAGGCTTGTTAGTAAATCTATTCAGGTGTCACAATTTGTTTTCTTGACGATGGCTCTAATATTATGTGTCATCTCTGAGAGACAGTGTGGGCCAAGTGAAAGAGCTCTATATAGTGTTGCTAATAAAATGTCTAAACTAAATAGTCTGACAAGTTCTCATCTCTGTCATCAACTGTCTAGTTGCATGAGGGAACTCAAGCCCTCCGCACACGATAAAGATGTTAAAAAATGAAGGGCTAACTTAGATAACATAATGATGGTTATCATGTAAGAACAGCTAAAGTCTGAAGATTACATGAGAACACATTTGACTCACATTTTTGAGCCGAACTTTAATCTAGCTATTGTCATTAGCCTCACTTTTGATTTAAACAAGATTTCATCTTTTTTCTTTATCCTCATTGTCAGCATTCCGAGGTTTGGATGCGGGCTCAAGCTGATTTTAAAAGAGAGGGAGAGCTTCAAAAACAGCCTTTAGCTCCCCTCAGTATTCCTTTCCTAGATAATCCTGTCATGCCATAACCAAATACTTCCCTGCAATTGGCTCTCACCTATCCTCATTTAATCAATGATTTGCTCAGAACAAAAACTTGCCAGGCATTGAGAGAAATAAACCAATACATCCTTAGGAAAAAGAGAGAGAGAGAGAAACAAGATGTGCTTTAGTATTATTTTTGGGGTGCGTGCGCATGCGGCGGGGGCGTTTGGTGAGGAGAGGGGGGGTCCAGCTTCAGGACACTTCTGCTAAGCACTGTGTTGTCATCCTCCCACCTCGCCACACTGTGCTTTCACACCAGAGTGAGTCACGCTGGCTCTCTGAGCTCTGGAGGTGCGCAATGTGGAATGCTAAGCACCCTGAGAGAACTTCACAGCGTTCAGACTCTTTCTACTCTGTCTTCTCATCTCTCCTTTATACCTGCTTGGAGATGTTGAAAAAGGCTGAGAGAAGGCAGCTTGATCTTTCTGTTCATATGCAGAACTAAATGTACATTCAGTGTTATCTTGGTTTACCTTACTGTTAGGCTATCTATCTATCTATCTATCTATCTATCTATCTATCTATCTATCTATCTATCTATCTATCTATCTATCTATCTATCTATCTATCATATAGAATGCGTTATAAAGAGATAGATATTTACATATTCAATAAATAATTGTTCATTATATATATGCTATAGATAGACATTTACAGATATATTTATCTATTTATATTAAAAATAAAATCTATTATATAATGCATATATTATATATTTACATATTCAATAAGTAATATGATAAATGTATATTATAAACCAAAAACATTTGAAACATATATAATGTGCAATATATATTACAAAAATGTATTGTAGTAAATATTGTTCATTATATATAATATGCTATTGATAGACATATACAGACATATTTATTTATATATATTCAATAAATAATCTATTATATATAATGCATTATAGATAGACATATATATATGTATATATCTACATATTGAATAAATAATATGATAAATGTATATTCTAAAATAAAAATAAAACATTTTAAACTATATAAAATGCGCAATATATATACTGTAAAACTTTATTGTAAATGATGTTAATTAAACATGATTCGCTGTAGATAGACAGATACATATATGTATAATGTTATAAATAGACAGATATATATTTATTTATGTACATATGATAAATGTACATTAAAAGTAAAGCATTTTAAACACTATATATAATGTACAATATATACTGCAAAAGTTTATTGTAATAAATATTATTCATGATACATAATATGCTGTAGATAGATAGATATAGATGTATATTTATTTATATATATTCAATAAATAATCTATTAAATATAATGCATTATAGATAGATATATATTTATTTACATATTCAATAAATAATATGCTATAGATAGACAGATGTATTTATTTATATAAATATTCAATAAACAATCTATTATATATTCTATTATATATAATCCGTTATAGATAGACAGATATATATCTGTTTATTTACATATTCAATAATAATGTGATAAATGTATATTACAAAATAAAAAATAAAACATTTTAAACATTACATATAATGCACAATATATATTGTAAAAATGTATTGTAATGAATGTTTATTACATATAATTCGCTACAGATAGGCAGATACAGTTATATATTTATTTATATATATTCAGTAAATAATTTATTATATATAATGCATTATAAATAGACAGATACATATTTATTTACATACTCAATAACTAATATGATAAATGTACATTATGAAATAAACATATATAATGTAAAAAAAAATAATAAATATTATTTATTATATATAACATGCTATAGATAGATACATTATATTATAAAATACAAATATGCTACAGATGCTACAACATTTTAAACATTATGTATAATGCAAAATATATATTGTAAAAATTTATTGTAATAAATATTGTTCATTATATATAATATGCTATAAATAGACAGATACATATAGATTTATTTATATATATATATTCAATAAATAATATATGATGATCTATTTAACTATATATCTGTCTGTCTAACACACACACACACACACACACACACACACAAACTATATATATATATATATATATATATATATATATATATATATATATATAATGTGCAGTATATTACAATACATAATATGAATATATATTGTTAAAATATAGAACATACACGTAAATAATAAATTAAAAATATACATATTTTGTTCTGTACCTATTGTACATATTTTGTTCTGTACCTTCTGTACCTTTTTTATAACTCTACAGATGAGGACATAAAACAAATGTACTTTTTTAGTGGGTAAAACACTGAATGTGCCTGTGTGGTTCTCAGCTTAGAATCAGTTGGTAAGCAGCCAGGGAAGTGCCTTAGGATATTGACTCAGGCATCATGAATCTCAGAGCACCAAGAGAAACATTCAGCACAGATATCTCCAATTTCATACTCCACACCGCATTGTGTGCGCTGTGCACCTATGAAAAGATAACCATGATTTCTTAAGGCAACTGCAATTACTAACTTACATTAGCAGTTAATGCTTCTCCGAGGGAAATGCTAATAAAGTCTTGGAACACAGCTAGTGAATAAAAGTGACAGTCATTAATCTCTCTCTGTGGGCATTTGGTAATTACTTCACTGATTCCAGCAAATATAATAACACAAATACGAACAATAAACAACATGGGCTAGCTTAATTGTATGCTATATGTT
Organism: Labeo calbasu; assembly: GCA_019740295.1. Lineage (NCBI taxonomy): Eukaryota > Metazoa > Chordata > Actinopteri > Cypriniformes > Cyprinidae > Labeo > Labeo calbasu. The sequence goes on along the minus strand of JAHKKF010514565.1, from coordinate 12,730 downwards.
AATCGCATAAACTAACTAGCGCAACAGCCATTTTGAAGGCCTTGCACGCTCTCTGCACTGCGCTTCTCATTGGGTCACACAAAGACCCTGTGTGCTCAGCAACAACTTGTCACCTTTCTGCATGTCATTCTGTATTAGTGTATCTGCATCGCTTGAGTGGAGCTAAATGAATGGGACCATTCTTCCTGTTCCCCCAGCATCCCTGACAAGACATTCCTATGTGAGGTCACACATGCAATTGTGTGGCCAACATGTAGGGGGCGTCAAGTATTGATTGCTCAAACAGGACAAAGACATTCCTAAATAATTTAGGAGGAATGGTCAGATGGTAGCAACCTGTTCGACATGATTTCTGTTTGTGTGTCTCACAATATCATGGAATCAAGTGCACTCATTTTAAAGAGATTAATTGCGTTGTGGTACGTGTGTCAAAGACTGAGATGGAGGAGAAGAAATTGTTGAATAAAGTATTTTTGTTTTCTTGCACACAAAAAGTATTCTCGGAGCTTCGTAAAATTACGGTTGATCCACTGATGTCACATGGACTGTTTTAACGATGTCCTTACTACCTTTCTCTGCCTTGAATGTGTCAGTTGTGTTGCTGTCTATACAGGGTCAGAAAGCTCTCGGATTTCATCAAAAATACCTTAATTTGTGTTCTGAAGATAAATGAAGGTGTTTACGGGTTTGGAATGACATGAGTGTGAGCAATTAATGACAGTATTTTAATTTTTGCATGAACTATCCCTTTAAGTTGATGTGATAATTAGATTTTTCTGGAATATTTATGAGACATGAGTAGACATGTACTGGTATCAGGAACTATACATTAAATCTTGCACAAAAGTTTGGATAAACCTAGTTATTTATTATTATTTTTATTGCTATTTTCATTTTATAGTTGCATGCACCTTATATCATTACATACAATATAACACCTATTAGTGTTCACTGTCAACAAAAGAAGAAACCCTTTTGAAAAAAACAAAAAACAAAAACAGCATATGCTGGTTAGGTATGTTTTGAAGCATGACTGCTGGTTTGAGCTGGACCAGCTCATGACCAGCTAAGGACCAGCTTAAACCAGCTCAAAGAAACATACCTAACCAGCAGATGTTGTTTTTTTTCAACAGGGAATGTTGCTAGTTATCAGAGCCTTAACCATAAATTACCGCTAGTGTATTGTCGTAAAAATTAATATCTGTCAATAATAATCTCTAATTATTTGACACCAAATTTTGAACGTTTCAGTGGAATAGTCATCATAAAAATTGCTGAATGAAACTGTAGACATACCAGTCAAAAGATTTTTTTAAGACGTCTCTTCTGCTCACTAAGCCTGCATTTATTTGGTACAAAGTACAGCAAAAACAGTAAAATTTTGAAATATTTTTACTATTTAATATAACTGTTTTCTATTCGAATATATTTTAAAACATAATTTATTTCTGTGGTCAAAGCTACATTTTCAGCAGATTTACTCCATGTCCTTCAGACATCCTTCTAATATGCTGATTTGCTGTTGAAGAAACATTTTTAATAAATATTAATTTATATATATATTTTTTTTAATACTTTATTATTACTTTTCTTTAACAAGGATGCTTTAAATTGATCAAAAGTGATTATGAAGATATTTATAATGTTACAAATAATTTCTGTTTCAGATAAATGCTGTTCTTCCTAACTTTCTATTCATCAAAGAAACCTAAAAAAAATTCTACTCAGCTATTTTCAACATAATAAACATAATAAATGTTTTTTTTATTTTTTTTACCAGCAATTCAGAACATTAGAATGATTTCTGAAAGATCATGTGACTGGAGGAATGATGCTAAAAATTCAGCTTTGAAATTGCAGGAATAAATTTAGTTTTAAAAATATATTCAAATAGAAAACAGTTAATTTAAATGCTAAAAATATTTCAAAATTGTACTGTTTTTGCTGTGCTTTGGATCACATAAATGCAGGCTTAGTGAGCAGAAGAGACTTCTGTAAAAAAAATCTTTTGACTGGTAATGTATATTAATAATCACTGATCATATAGATCTTTAAATTGACGTTTATATTTATTTGTGCACTGATATTCTGTCTAACAGTTTAAAAGTCTAAATCCTGATTTATAGGGAATGATTTCTGAAAGATCATGTGACTGGAGTAATGATGCTAAAAATTCAGCTTTGAAATTACAGGAATAAATTACATTTTAAAATATATTAAAAAAGAAAACAGTTATTTTAAATATTTCAAAATGTTACCGTTTTTGCTGTACTTTGTATCAAACAAATGCAGGCTGGGTGAGCAGAAGAGACTTTAAAAAAACATAAAAAATCTGACTGGTAGTGTATAACTGGCAGTTTGTGTAAAATATATTGTGAAATGCCTATACTTTTTTGGGTTATATTCAGACAAAAATTTTGATGGTATAAACAACTTGTGATGGTATTATACCCATTTCACAATATGCGTTTTTTCTCAAACTACTTCCTGCTGGTGTTTACATTTATCACTGTTGGTTACAAATACCAAAGAGAATTTAAAAATACTCACCAGCACATATCTAGTACAACAGGTTAAACTGGAGATGGTTTCTAATGAAGTAAAACACTGACTGTTCTTACTAGTAACCAAAATGTTAATCTTTATGCTTAGGATGTAACATTTCACCTATGCTATCCAACTAAAAGGACACAGATTTAGGACAGGTCAACCCTGCAACTCTCCTCAAAGACAACAGAATACCAGTCGTGTGATAACCGTGCAGCAAATAAATTGTGCTGTTGCTACGGCAACCCTATCCATAGGGGGCCCATTCCCACAGATACAAATAATCCTGCAAATCACGCTCCCATCTATCGCGAGATTCCTCTAAGCGAAGCGGAGCAGCGCTTGCAGTGACCTCATCAGCAGCTGCAGCGTGAGGCGGAGCTGCAACTTTTGTATGAACTTCGAAGTTGAATAATTGTGAACGAGACGCTGGGGCCAACGGTACTGCTGCTGGAGTAGATACAACAATACACTGAAAAAATCTCCCGCGACACACGGGGAAACAGCAGGAATAACGGCCGCACGCAGACTGCACTCCGCTGGCGATTATTACGAGGCGGAGAGACGCTTGTGTCGGACTTTTATCGCAAGATTTCGTGGAAGCACAGACCGCACAAGAGCAGCGAGAGAGGTGGAGAGGGAAGAAGGTGAGTTCGTAAGATGTCTGTGATTTAACTGTCCATGCCAACTCCGAACCGCGCGTATATATGTGGAAAGAGAGTACGGATGTGTTTTTTTTTTCCAAAGAAAGCGTGTTTTGCAAACGCTAATATATCGAGCGAGCGAGTTGCGACGGTTAACCAATGATCTCGGCTCACCTGATTATCAGAGGAAAACAAGATTCGGTCAGAAAGTTGCATTAAAAACGATAATATTTTGATAACCGATAGTAGTCAGGATGTAAATATAAACACGTCGTCCTGTGTGTCGTTATTATTTGCTCTCATTTTGACAAAACAAGACAGTGCAAGGTGAAAATGATGTGGTTATAGTTGAAGAGTTTTGGTCTTAACTCCAGATGTGGAAAGAACACAGAAACACAGCCGATTAGAGCTGACAGCCAAGCAACTTCATCAACATGGATTGTGCATGTCACATGCACATTTAATCATTATTGCATCAGTCAGGAAAATAATTTAATAATGTAGAGAGCAACTTATGAAAAGACATAAATCTGACGCGTGTTTTACATTAATAAGCCACATTATTGAGTTGCTTGGTAAAGGTTAACTGGTAAATAATTCAGGGATACTTGAATTCTTGCAAATGAGCATATGTCTTTTCACTTCTTATAATTTAAGTACATTTTTAAAAAGTGTTATTTCCAGGCCTGGAGAAGTCATGGAAATAATGTAGTGGATTTTTTTGTAGCTGTGCCAGTATGTTTTTCTTTATGTAGTTGATGCTTTTTGAGTGCAGTCTCTATAGAATTCATTAAAAAAAATCTTATTTATCACAAATCATCTGAGAAGTTTTGCACATTTATTGATCAGAAAGACTGTCTATCTATCTATCTATCTATCTATCTATCTATCTATCTGTCTGTCTATCTGTCTATGTCCCAAAAACTTGTGAGCCGCCTACCAAGCAGCATTTTTGGCCACCACCGACTCATTCCGAATTAAGCGAATTCCTATGGAATCTGCTGCATTTGCTGAGAATCGGATCAGGTGTCCAATTGGAGGAGTCATTGGGGCTGTAGATCGCATTGCGTTTATTATGCACAACATTTTGTCACGTCGAAATTGTGAGGTCTGTGTTGTAGGTTGACTAATGGCCCTTCAGTCAGTTTTCTCCCTGTAAGGGCTTCGCTGATTTGTCATTTGCATGTCTTTTCTTCATTGTGTGGGTGGTGTGTGCTCACTGTGTATTGGCCAGGCTCTAAATGCAGTTCGTGTGGGGGTGGATTTGAAGAGCAGGTCCCTGATTGAAGTGCTTTCTGGCATTCCCTTTTTTAACTTTGGATGTATGGAAGATGCAGTCCATCTCAAAGTAGACCAACTTTGCGTTGGTATCATGTCCTTGAGATGTTGATGTTGCAGTGTCCTTTGACAGGACTGCCACTATTTTTGTTTAGTCTTAGTGTGGTTGACTAAAAATAGACAATCTGACTACTTTCAAACTTTTTTTTTTCCGGTTGACCACCTAAATCCACCTGTGAAACAGCATGGATCCCATTTTCGTTTTGTTATATAAACATCACTGGTCTTTTTTAGATGTAAACAATGCTGCATTAAGAACTTTCAAGCAGATATCATTCCTACTGTGCAAAACACACTCAGATTTAATGTTTTCTTTACCTCAGCCTCTATCTAAGAATGCCAAGGATGCAGTTATCTGCAGGCAGTGTCGCATTTCCAATATTAAGTAGCCTATTGAAAGGGAGTGTGTAGGTGGACACGCACATGTTGTGAAACATGTAGAAAAGGAACTGTGCGAGGGGGGAAAAAGACGCCTGGGTGGATGATTGGCAGCTGAGGGATTATCAAGAGTTTTTCACATGTAGAGTGGCTCCAGATTCTATAGATACCGCTGGATTAAGGCTGGGCAAATAAGTTTTATTCATTGCCTCAGGCTTAACAAATTATGTGTGAGTTTGAGCGCTTAACAGCCTCTCCTGTTGTTGTTCTTCTATATGCTGTTGCTATGGAAGTTTGGTTTATGTAAAATCATGTCAGTTGTTTGGTTACGCAAGTATATTTTTCAAGATTTGGCAGCAGATGACATCTAAAGCTAATTCTGTAGCAGGTCTGCATCAGATGTGTGTCTGCATCCAATTCATCAGACAGTATCTTTTTAACATTTAAGACTTCGTTTGCACTGGAATATATAATAAAGTGCCTCATCTTTTGGGTTTGTTCAGTCCTACTTATATTATCTGAAGCAATTTGCTGTTGCACACTTACAAATGCACATTGCTGTGGGCATTGGTAGCTTTTTAAAGAATGAAATGCCCCGAAAATGAAAATCCTGTTTTCATTATGGTATTCCAAACCCAAAAGACTTTTTGCAACACATCGCTTTGGCCATACTTTGAAAATCCAACCAAAATTTGCATGTTTGCTTTTTATGATGAACAGATTTAATTTAGGCTTTTATTCACATATAAACTTTGATTATTGCACGTTAGAGCTGCAAAATGATTAGTCGTGATTAATCGATTCAAAATAAGTTTGTTTACATACTATATGTGTGTGTACTGTGTATGTAGTGTTTATGCATATATAAATACACATACATGTATATATTAAATATTGTAAAATATTTATTTATAATTAAAATATATACAAGTGTTTATGTACAAATACATACAATACATACAAATATTTTTTTTAAAATACACTGCCCTAGAAAAGTGGGGTTTTGGAGAATATTGGCATGAATCCATGAATTTAATTTGTGCTAATTTTGCACTGATAAGGGACAACACAAACTACGAAAACTTATTTTATTACATAAACAGTTTATACATAGAAAAAACTTAAATTTTCCATTTATCAAAATATCCACCATTAGCAGCTATTACAGTTCTGCATAATCTGGGCCTAAATTCATTGTATTCTAAACTACATTGGCAACAATTGTTGAAGCTATTAAGGTGTGCTGACCCAAAAATCTTTTAAAAACCTGGACCAAGTTTAAACCAGTAACCAGGCATCACAGCTGGCAAAGGGGC
>JAHKKF010514563.1:0-11877 GCA_019740295.1 Labeo calbasu | reverse complement strand
CGCTGACGAACTGTCCTGTATTAGCATATTTCCACCTTCAGCCAATTGTACACTGTTAACCATTTTCCCTTATAAATAGTATGGCTCCCTGTGTCCTCTTTCTTGATTTTTAGGGGAAGATTCTCGTAGGCACTCGGAATGCTGAGATCATTGAGGTTGGTGAGAAGAATGCAGCGTGTAACATTCTGGTTAACGGCCACATGGATGGTCCTATCTGGGGATTGGGAGCTCACCCCACTAGAGACGTCTTTCTGTCTGCTGCTGAGGACGGCACTGTGCGCCTCTGGGATATTTCAGAGAGGGTAAATTATATATGTCTGTACATAGCGATTTTCTTCGGAGATACAAGCTGATCGAAATACTCTCTTGTATGGACAAACAGAAGATGCTAAATAAAGTAAACCTTGGTCATCCTGCACGTGCGGTCAGCTACAGCCCAGAGGGCGACATGGTGGCCATCGGCATGAAGAACGGAGAGTTCATCATCCTTCTCGTTACCTCACTCAAGATCTGGGGGAAGAAGAGAGATCGGCGCTCTGCCATACAAGACATCAGGTGAGACTGACGCTAATTATGCATTTTTTTATTTTACAAACATATTTTATTTTATTTTATTTTTATTTTAGAATGAAGTCGCAATTATGAAATACAAAAGGCACTTTCCTTTTCCATTCAGGCAGAAACAAGTTTCTGTATTGTTGTTTCTAGATGAATGCTTTTTCGTTTTGGCATTAACATGGTCTGTTGCAACAACTAAAGTTTCTTTTTTTCAGGTTCAGTCCAGATTCACGCTACCTGGCTGTGGGTTCCAGTGAGAATGCAGTAGATTTTTATGACCTGACGTTAGGACCGCAGCTCAACCGCATCAACTGCTGTAGGGACATCCCTAGCTTTGTCATGCAGATGGATTTTTCTGCTGACAGCTGCTTTGTGCAGGTACAGCATGTTGGGCTGTGTTTGTGTCTGTTCACTTGTTTGTATAAGATAATGTAAGTAAGTACCGATTACAGCAATATACTACTTTATATATTTTACTTATAATATACAATTATATACTAAAATGTACCTTTATATTAATTGCTATTAGTTCAGAGCTTTGGAGAGCTTTTTGGACCAGCCTAAGTAGGACTAAAGTACATTTTCACATATATAGTTTCATTAAAATATGGTTAAAATATACTGCTCAATGCACTGACAAGCATTTATTAAAGCAATAAAGCCCACAAAACGGTGGTTTACATAAATTTAGAACAGCTAAGGGGTGTTATTAGGTTGATTTGACCACTTGAAAAGAAAGGCTTGCATACTTAACTGTTTGCGAGATAGATGCAGAAAATGAAGTATACATAGGACCTACAGGATTAGTTCACTCCTGAATGAAAAATTCCTGATAATTTTATTATCCCCACGTCATCCAAGATATTCATTTCTTTCTTTCTTCAGTCGAAAAGAAATGAAGGTTTTTGAGGAAAACATTATAGGATTTTTCTGCGTATACTCTTAAAAATAAAGGTGCTTCACGATGCCATAGAAGAACCTTTTTTGTCTGTTTCACAAAAGGTTCTTCAGATTATAAAAAGGTAAGAAAAAGATGGTTCTTTAAAGAACTTTTGATTGAATGGTTCTTTGTGGAACCAAAAATGGTTCTTCTATAGCATTACCGTGAAGAACCTTTTAAAGCAACTTTATTTTTAAGAGTGTATAGTGGACTTTAATGGGGATCAACAAGGTTGTTTGAATGTCCAAACTGCAGTTTCAGTGCAGCTTCAAAGGGCTCTACACAATCCCAGCCAAGGAATAAGGGTCTTATCTAGTGAAACAATCATGCATATTCTAAAAATAATAATAATAATAATGTAGGCCTGCCCCCTAATAGTCAACTAACCTTTAGTCAACCTTTGGTCAACCAAATTTTATTAGTCGCTTAGTTGCAGAAAAACAATTCCACAGGAAGTGGTTATGTCACACATTCCGTGACGGACATATCGTTAAACGCTCACCTATCATTTGACCCCAAATATGGCTTTTCATCTGAAAGATGTATGTAGTAGCAACTTTACATGGTTGCTCAATTTAATGTTAACCTAGAAAAAATGTGTGCGGAGTGTAGAAGCAGAATAGTAGCGCACTCACTGCATGATGGATGGAGGCGCCGGTGTGGTCACTTGCTCTTAAAATCTTCCATCATTTTTGGTCATACAGATAAAAGTAATACATCTTTTGAATCTCTAAAGACTCTACTTTATTTTGTGCATTCAAAATAACAACGAAACATTGTGCTTTTGTAAAACAATGAAAGCAATTAGGATGCGCTTTCTGTCGTCTCGCTCTCTGCGAACTTGACTGCGAAACTTTGAAACTCTGTGTATACTTGCCTTACAGACATAATAATATATATCTGTAGAGAGTGAAATTTCTACTTTTAAATTAACGAATTCAAATAGAAGACAAATATTCTCAAATTATGTAATCCGTATGAAACATGCATACATGCGCATCACTACTGCAAAGGTGACAAGTCAGTGTTGCCGACTTCATCTCCGAAAACAAAGAAAGCACTAGTTTATCAATAAATTATTAAAATGTAAGGCAGTCTCCTTGATGTTTTTTTGCTGACACATTCATAATTATTATATCTGCCAGTGTTCTGTGGCAAACTTTTTTTGTGTGTGTGTTTGAGTGCTTATTAGGCTATGTAGGCAATTAAAGGCTAGGAGTGTAACGGTTCACAAAATTCATGGTTCAGTTCGATACGACACAGTGGTGTCATGGTTTTGTGCAGCACAAAGAAAGAAATGCCAGAGAAATTTCCTTGATTTTTACAGTTTTTTAATTTATTAAAACTAACATCATAAAGTATAATCTTTTTTTTACTTTGAACAGTGCAGCGTACTGAAAACAGGCGTATATATATTAATGCTTAAAATTAACAACTACTAATCGACCAGAAAAATCTTTAATCAAGGGCAGGCCTAAAAAATTAATATACTTTTTAACCACAAATAATTGTCTTGCACTAGCTCTGTGATGTGCGTTAGAAAGGTCACGTGTGGTTAGTTCTTTATCAGTGTACTTCAGTTCAAAAAGGTAAGGTAGGGCAAAAAACTCCAGCTTCAAAATCGTCTGACATTGTTGTTTTACCTTTTTTTGTAAATGCTGTTTAACTTTCGGTACTTCGGCCTACATCACGCTTTACCTTTCCAATGTGACTACATAATGTGTGAAGCTAGTGCAAGATGAGCATTTGTGGTTAAAAAGTATATAAATGTGTAGGGTTTTTTTTTTAGAAAATGACCTAAATAAGACCTGTATTCCTTGCCTGGGATTGTGTAGAGCCTTTTGAAGCTGCATTGAAATTGCAATTTGTACCATCAACCCGTTGATCGCCATTGAAGTCCACTATATGGAGAAAAATCCTGGAATGTTTTCCTCAAAAACCTTAAGTTCATTTTGACCGAAGAAAGAAAAACATAAAGATCTTGGATGACATGGGAGTGAGTAAATTATCAGGAAATTTTAATTCAAGAGTGAATTAATCCTTTAATCCAGGGATTCCCAAACTAGTTTGGTGTTAGTTGTTAAAAAGGTAAATTAATAAAGTTTAAAATAAGACAAAATCAAGATAAAACACTTAATAAACATAATATATTTTAATGACTTTCTCTATGCTGTTTCTATGCCAGACAGTTTTAGTTCAGTTCTACACAAAATCACTCTGTCTGCATGTTTTGCTCTTTGCAGTTGTCTACTGGTGCTTATAAACGTGTAGTATATGAGGTGCCTTCTGGAAAGCAAGTCACTGAGCAAGCAGTGATAGACAGAATAACCTGGGCCACATGGACAAGGTAACGGACTGCAGCACGCTCACACATCAGCAGCTGAAAACAAACTGATCTTACGTGCATGACATCACACCTGAATGATTTATTCCCATTGATTGAATCGAGACCAGCAAATCAGATTACTAAATAGCACAGTCATTCTATCAGACTTCAAGATCACAAGTATCACTTTCGTAAGGAGATTAGATAAATGTGTGTGTTCTTATTCAGTTCAAATATCTGTGTTTTTCTTCACACAGCAAATTATCTATCGGAGGAATCTAATCCTGTCTATAATTGCAGCATGCTGTTTTCCCACAGCACTTCTCCTGATTCATTTTCTTACTCAAGCTAAATTTTTTGTTTTGCTGTCTGGTGTACCTTTATTGTACACCATCTGGATAACCGCCGGTGGTTAAAGCACTACTAACATCTCATAAATAAAAATTAATTCCAGTTCTGTCTAGTAAAGTGACTGTTCGCAATAGCTACTCCAGTACTGCAGTGTTTGGGTGTCTCTGTAGTGTCCTCGGGGATGAGGTGGTGGGGATCTGGTCCAGGAACACAGATAAGGCAGACGTAACCTGCGCTTGTGTGTCTCACTCCGGCCTCAACATCGTCACAGGCGATGACTTTGGAATGGTAAAGCTGTTCGACTTTCCGTGTCCAGAGAAATTTGTAAGTATACCACAGTTTTTCCAAATAAAGAAGTGTTTTGTTTGGAAAAAAACACTTTTTTGTGATACATGGTGACTTAAGAATGGAAAATGAAGATTATATCATCATGTACTCATGTCATTTTAATACAAGGGTATAATAGTTTTGAGTTTTTAATTTAGTTTTTTTTTCATATAATTTCAAAATTCCAAATTATTAACTTCAGTTATTTTATGAAGTCTGTTAGTGTTAGTTTTAGTTTTGTCTTTTTGTGTTTTTATTTTAGTTTAGTTTTTTGTACTCTTAACAGACGAGTAAGTTACTTTGCTGATCTAAACCTAGTGTAAATATGTTTACTAGCCTACTTTATGGTTATTTTGACACACTGACACTTTGTCCTCTTTTCCTTCCCATCATACTATACACTATCACCATAAAATCCTTTAAAATATAACAACATGCAGTTATCACCTTTGTCCACATTTGATGGGCTTATAAACAATGTAGATGACTAACAATAATGTTTGCCTCTGATGATCTTCATAACTATTTGTACAAATGAAGGTGGGCTTCACTCATTGGTGATATTTCATAATTGTCGATAAATTAATTCTGCCATAAAAAGAGTGAAACTAAGTTGACGTTAAGTCAAAAGTCCTGTCTGTAGTTTATAAATTCTAAAATGCTACACATTTAAAATTGCACTTTGTAATAATGTCAAATTAAAAGTTTAGTTTAAAATATATCTTAAATTATCGTTTGCTTTATATAAGTACGCATTTTTGCTGTGTTGACTAACATACTAAAACACATGCAAAGTAATGATAATAACTTGAGTTTGATGTTGCATTTAAATGTAATATATTTTTAATGTACGAAATTGCAACATCACAATTACAAATGTGCAAATGTGTAACTGCAACAGGACATACAAGTTTCAACAGAAATTACATGAAGTGCACTTTACAAGGGTCAACAGTGCTGTTGCTACAGATGAATATAAACCACAGACTAATTTCCGCTGTCTCTGCATATTGCATTTTACTGAGTGTTGAGAAAATCCCACAGCATGTGACAGTGCATCACAAGGCAATAAAAAGCAACAAGAACTATATGTGACACAGTTGTTACCAACACAGATCAAAACATTCTCACAACAGCCTAAGTTCAGCTGTTTAATTGGGTTTTAAAATGTTTATATCCATACTCTGACCTGTTCCTGCACATATTTCTGCCTTTTCAAGGATAAAATAGCAAACTTTCTCACTAGAATCTGTTTCCTCAGGCCAAACACAAACGTTTTCTGGGCCACTCTGCCCACCTGACCAACATCCGCTTCACCAACGGGGATCGCTTTGTCGTCAGCGCCGGAGGCGATGATAGAAGGTGCTTATTCTGTTGTGGTTGTGGGTCCTCATAGGCCCTGTCTTGCTGTAGTTTCTTTATTATTCTTCCATTTTTGAGTCCATACATTGAGACAGTTTCACAAAATTCGAACCTCTCATGGAAGTAAAACAATGGAAAGTGGCGGGGAAATCTCATTATAATAAATGTTTTTCTCTAGTTTACGTTGGCCACAATTATTGGCACCCAATTATTGCAACATCATTTTCCCAAGATAACAGCTCTGAGTTTTCACCTATAACGCCTGATGAGTTTGGAGAACATCTGATGAGATATCAGAGACCATTCCTTTGTACAGAATCTCTCCAGCTCCATGTTGGTGCTTCTTCTCTTCAATTCAACACACTTATTTTCTATTGGGTTCAGGTCAAGGAGCTGGGATGGCCATGGCAGAAGCTTCATTTTGTGCTCAGTGACCCACTTTTGTTGATTTTGATGTTTGTTTTGGATCATTGTCCTGAAGAAAGATCTAATCAAGGCCCATTATAAGATTATAAGATAAGAGGCAGTCAGGTTTAGATTTTTTATTGGTTGGTATTTGATAGAATCCACAATGCCATGTATCTGAACAAGGCGTTCAAGACCTCCGGCAGAAAAATAGGCCCACAACATTAAACATCCAGCAGTATATTTAACTGTGCGCATGTGGTACTTTTCATCCCTGTTTGCTCCAAACCCATCTGGTGCTTTTGCTGCCAAAAAGCTCTTTTTTTAGTTTCGTCTGACCATAGAAGCCAATCCCGTTTGAGGTTCCAGTTGTTACTGACAACTGAATATGCTGGAGTTTGTTTTTGGATGAGCGAGGAGGATTTTTCTTAAAACCCTCCCAAACAACATGTGGTGATGTAGGGGCTGTTTGACTCAAGTAATCTCTGCAATTCTCCAGCTGTGATGTTTGGAGAGTCTTTGGCCACTCAAACTCTCCTCCTCTTCGTGCATTGGGACGATATAGGCATCTTCCATCTTTAGTTGATTGGAACTTCTTAAAGGAGAAGTTCACTTCCTTGTCATCCAAGATGTTCGTGTCTTTCTTTCTTCAGTCATAATGGAATTATGTTTTTTGAGGTAAACATTTCAGGAATGTTCTCCATATAGTGGACTTCAATGATGCCTGCTAGTTTGAACTTCCAAAATGTAGTTTAAATGCAGCTTCAAAGGGCTCCATATGAACCCAGCTGAGGGTCTTGTCTAGCGAAATGACCGGTTATTTTCTAAAAATATGTACAATTTGTTTACTTTTTAACTTCAAATGCTTTTCTTGTCTAGCGCTGCAAGAAGTCTGTGTATTCCAGTTCAAAACAGTTAGGGTATGTTGAAAAACTCTCTCATCTTGAGGGTTGAGGGTCAAACACTTAACAAAAAAAGGTAAAACAGCGATGTAGGGCGATTTTAAAGTTAGAGAAGAAAATGAGATGTGAGTTTTTTCGACATACCCTAACTGTTTTGAACTGGAATACACAGAGTTCAAGTAGAGCTAGACAAGAGAGGACTTGAGGTTAAGAAGTATATAAATTGTCTTTTTTTTTTTTTTTTTTTAATAGAAAATAACCAATCGTTTTGCTAGGTAAGACCCTTCTTCTTTGACTGGAATCGTTTACAACTGCATCTGGGATCGTTTGAAGCCGCATTTAAACTCCATTTTGGAAGTTCAAAGTCACGAGCACCATAGAAGTCCACTACATGGAGAACATTCCTGAATTTTTACCTCAAAAAAAAAAAAAAAAATTTCTTTACGACTGAAGAAAGAACGACATGAACATTTTGGATAATAAGGGGTTGAGTAAATTATCTTGCTTTAGCCATTTTCTTACAGCCACTTTTTTTGTGAATCTCAACAATCTATATTCTTTGGTTTTACTCCTTGTGATGGATGATTAAACGAATTTGGACTTTGTGTTCCTCATATTTGTATAATCCTGCGGAACAGGAAGTCAGGGCTGGACAATTCTTGCTCCTAGTCACCCTGGTGTGCTAAAAAATGTCAACATGTCAACAATTGTTTTACTTCACTGAAAGGTTAGAATTTTGTGATTTTTTTTTTTTTGTTTGTTTTAAATGAAAGATCAAAAAGAACAATGCACAATTTCACAGCTGTCTTTGCTCATGTTTACCAAGGGTGGCAATATTACTGGAGGACACTGTATTAATCTACAATGAAAATCTTACTAATCCCACATTTTTGAATGGTAGTGTGTGTATATATATATATAGTATATAAATATTTTGGAATGACCCATGACTGAAGCAAAATTAAAGGGGTCCTGTTATGCTTTTTCACTTTTTGAATTTTAGTCAGTGTGTGGTGTGTATGTTTGGGAGTAAAAAAGATCTACAAATCTCAAAGTCCACTGCAAAGGGAGATATTTTGTTTTTAAAAAATCATCATACAGTGTAGATAACTTAACTTATAATGCCAGTGTTTTTTAAAATGCATAAACTTGCTCTAGACTAGGCTAGGCTAATCAGCGATGATGTTCTTTGATAATGTTAGGCTGCTTTTAGCCTTATGCTAGAGCTGGTTTCGGGCAATGAAGCTAAGTATATAAATAATTAAATAAATTAGCACGATAATATCATATATTGGCGATCTTGCAGGCTGACGATAGGACCCAACACTGCTGTAGCGTATTGTGTACTCACCCTCCATGCATCCTAGGTGTATATGACTTCCCTCTTTCAGACGAATGCAATTGGAGATTATTAAAAATTATCCTGGCACTCCCAAGCTTTAGAATGGCATAGATGCCTGTTTCTCTTCATCAGTCCAAAACAAGTCCAAAAAAAAGTGCATCACACGGCTCCGGGGGGTCAATAAAGGCCTCCTGTAGCGAATCGATGCGTTTTTGTAAGAAAAATATCCATATTTAAAATGTAAGAATCACTTTAAAATAGCTTGCACTAACAGTTGTACACGGAACTTGCTTTGACAAGGGGCGTGGCAGTACTGAAACACTGGCTAAGCTGTTTGCCAATCACAACCCAGTGGGACAGCTAACCAATCACAACACATTTCGTTATTCAGAAGGCGGGCCTTCATTAAACCCAAAACTAATCCAGCCATTTGAGTTATTGTAATAATGTAAATTATGTGAAAAATAATGTGTTTTTCGAACCACCAAGCATGAGAGCATGTTGTATTACACCCCCAAAACAAAATCAGGACTTTGTAAAAAAGCATAATAGGACCCCTTTCAGAATGAAAATTAACTTTTTACCATATTCTATATTCCATATATTATAAAGTGATATTTTAATGGGTAAAGGAATGAATGAGCAAATGAACAAATAAATAAATACATTAAAAATAAACACCAAACTATAAAGAAACAGACATGAAATTAGAGTACAGTAGAAATCGGTATTACATACAGTTGATTGCAGAATGATGTCATTAACCAGTCAAAACCAAGAATTACTGGGAGTCACACTAAAATGAGTATTATACATTTTTCTACAATGATGTTGTTACAGCAATTTAATTGAAAACTTTTTCATTTGTGACATGCTTTCTGTGTATGTTTCAGCCTGTTTGTGTGGCGTTGTGTTCACGCTCCTCACTGAGGTTATGGCGTCTCCTCTCCTCTGCCTCAAAACCATCACAAGCCCAGCTGACAGCACGAGTGAACCGACTTGTGGAATGAGGAACATCAGACGGATTTCACAGTCTTCACCACCCGTCTGCTCCGTGACCGGATGCATGCGTCTTAATGAGCCGTCACCCATACCTGAACTCAACCGTTTTTGAATGATAGTTGGGCCAAAGTGTCACATGACCCAACGTACAGTAAAAGATCTGTCAGATGTATGTGTTTACCCCTTTTCTTAAAAAAAAAAAGTCCTGAGCTACAAGTTGCAGAACGTAATTTATTTCTGTCTGTATCAATGTTTTTAAGATTTTCTTCCAAATGAAAAAGAACTTGTAGCAAGTTAAGTACGATTAGCCTTAAACTACCTGTGTTTTTGTTCATTTAGGTGTGTTTTTTTGTTGGAGATTCTCGTTTTATATTCTACCTTATTGTTTTCTGTTGTATTTGTTTATGTTGGTTTGGTTTGGTGGTTCTTTTCAAGGTTTAGTTAGATCTCCTGTGGCCTTCTCCCTGAATGTAACACTGGCGTTATATTCTAGGATGTCAGCATGCCAAAGCATTCTATGCACTGTATACTTGACCTGCTCACTGTGGTAGTCCAGTGGTCTTTTAATGTTGATCTTGAACGTGGTCTCCCTAAACAGTAGATGACACTCCTAACCTCATATGTAGCAACTTTAGCTCGATTAGTAAACTTGAGATGTCCGTTTGTGCGTCTGTGCGAGTAGGTATGAACCGTATGCTTTGTGTTTCTTGTCTGAGATCGAAGTTTAAAAGAAAAAAATGGTAATGCAATCCCTCAGAAAATGAATGAAAAGAGTTTGTTTCAATGCTGTCTTATCTGAAATCACTGTTCATCTTGCTGCTGAAGCCTTTACAACATCACATTCATTCTGGTTAGGAATTAAACTTTTTTTTTTAAATTATTGGTATTATTTTCATTTCATTTTACTCAGCTGGATTGTGGAGGCACAGAGTGAACTGAAGATATGAAATGCAACATTTTCTCTCCTTCAGTATCATTCTGATTGAAAGAGACTTAATTCATATTTTGATTTTCTTGTTATCAATGTAAATATCATTTGTAAAGACATTCTTTTGTATATTTTTGTGAAATGTTTCTTAAAAGCCAAGTTTAATAAAAAAGATGTACATATATATGACACATTCATGTAAAACACTTTCACAGTTATTGAATATTCTTAGTTTTTTATTTTACTGAACTCACACTTATTCTAAAGTGATAGTAGATTGATTATTTGGGTTTTATACAAATGTGTGACATGTCAGTTATTAGACTGGACAGAGTCAAAATTATTTTTTGCTGAAATCATGCTTAACTTCTTTTGAACCCGGAAGATTCCTTTAAGAACTTTTAACAGTTTGTCAGCTTTGAACATCTTCAGGATAAGACTTTGTCTTTGTTGTATAACAAAGAATCGCATGATAATGCACTTCCCTATGATCAAGACAATATGAGATTTCAACTATTTCAATTCAATTCTGTGATTAATCCATTTAATTAAAAAACACATTACTTTAAAACATCTAATCTGAGAAATGTTGACCTGTTCATTATCACAATTCCTCTGAACACAGATTCAAAATAATGATTCCTATTCTTTGTCACATGATTCCTCTGAACACTGGTTCAAAATAATGATTCCTCCACCGTGATTCAAAATAAGGATTCCTATTCATTAGCACATGATTCCTTTGAACACCATGATTCAAAATAATGATTCCTATTCTTTGTCACATGATTCCTCTGAACACTGATTCAAAATAATGATTCCTCCACCGTGATTCAAAATAAGGATTCCTATTCATTAGCACATGATTCCTCTGAACACTGTGATTTAAAATAATGATTCCTATTCATTATCACGATTCCTTTGAACACCATGATTCAAAATAATGATTCGTATTCATTAGCACGATTCCAATTCATTATCACATGATTCCTCTGAACACCATGATTCAAAATAATGATTCATATTCATTATCACATGATTCATCTGAACACCGTGATTCAATATAATGATTCCTATTTATTTTCACATAATTTATCTGAACACAGATTAAAAATGATTCTTATTCATTATCACATGATTTCTCTGAACACTGTGATTCAAAATAATAATTCCTATTCATTATCATGTGTTTCCTCTGAACACTGTGATTCAAAATAATGATTCCTATTCATTATCACGATTCATCGGAACACTGTGATTTAAAATAATGATTCCTATTCTTTGTCACGATTCCTCTGAGCACAGATTAAAAATAATGATTCTTATTCATTATAACATGATTCCTCTGAACACTGTGATTCAAAATAATAATTCCTATTCATTATCATGTGATTCCTCTGAACACCATGATTCAAATAATGATTCCTATTCATT
>JAHKKF010514562.1:0-19099 GCA_019740295.1 Labeo calbasu | reverse complement strand
AAATAAAATAAAATAAAATAAAATAAAATAAAATAAAATAAAATAAAATAAAATAAAATAAAATAAAATAAAATAAAATAAAATAAAACTTATCACCCTCTTTATTGCCAGGCTAAACTAAACAAAACTAAACTAAAATTTAATTAAATTAAAAATTAAAGATAAAATCTAATTTGTCCAAACTGACTTCTGTACAATAGTCTCCCATTTATTAATAAAATAAAATAAAAAATAAAAAAAACATGAAAAAAAGTATCATGCTTTCCACAAAACTAGTAAAAAAGCACAACCGTTTTCAGCTGTGATGATATACAATATTTCTTGGGCTGCAAATCAGCATATTAGAGTGTAAATAATATCTGTAAATAATAAATAAATAAATTAATTAATTAATTAAATAAAATAAAATAAAATAAAATAAAATAAAATAAAATAAAATAAAATAAAATAAAATAAAATAATAAAATTTGGCCAACCTGACTTCTGTACAATATTCTTCCATTTATTAATCAAATCAAATAAAAAATAATTAAAATTACAATTAATTCAGTGTGTCTAAATGAAATAAAATAACTTTTCCAACCTCATTTCTGTACAATATTCTCTCATTTATTAATCAAATAAAATAAAAGATGTCTGAATGAAATAAAATCTAACTCGTTCAACCTGACTTCTGTACAAAGTAGAGCTCCCTTGTTCATGACCAAAATAAAAAAAAAACATCATAAATGTAAATCTCCAAAGAAATACTACGCCCAAAACTCCAAACAATAAAATTCATAGATTGTGAAACATTTTTAATGTTGATTAACATTAACATTGTGCCAAATGTTTTTTTTTCACCAGGGTCGCATTAAAAAATTAATTAATTAATTTTAAAATTAATTAAAAAAGTCTTACATTGTTACAAATATATATATATATACACTCTTTTTAATGTTGATTAACATTAACATTGTGCCAAAATGTTTTTTTTTTTAAAGAAATTAGTACTATTGATTAAAAAATTGTGAAAAAAGTACCATGGTTTACACAAAACTATTAGAAAACCACAACCGTTTTCAGCTGTAAAGACAAACAATTAAATAAAATAAAAATAAAAAACACAATTTAATTTGTCCAATCTGACTTCTGTGCAATATTTTCCCATTTATTAATAAAATAAAATAAAATAACTTAAATAAAATAAAATAAATTCATTGTGACTAAATGAAATAAAATCTAACTTGTCCAACCTTCCCTTGTTTATTACCAAAATAACATAAAAATATAACAATTGCCATTTCTCTGTGTTTGCAATGTATGATCTACAGTGTTTAATCTCAAATAATTGCGATCAGACAATTATGTAACAACTGCTACAGGCCTAGTCTGCCCTGTGGCCTATGACCAGCAGGCGTTCATTTATCCAAATATACTTACTGGAAAACACAGACCATAATGCTGAACAAACCGTAGTCTTCTTGTCCCTGCCAGTTAATAAATATATGCCAGAGGATAATGAATGGCTTCCCATGACTCCAAGCACTACGGGAGGGCTTGTGAATCCTCTGTCAGTATGCACGTGCTCAGTCCAACCCAGCTCTGCGCAATAAAAGGCAAGCGACCAGCAGCATCTTGTCAACCTTAATGCTGGTGCGGCATATCAATAGAGGACTAATAAGGCAAGCAGTCAGGCTTCCTCAATGGGGAAGTGTATGTGCATCTCATTAAACACGAATATATATATTAAAGGCTGACATATGCGCTTTGTGTGCTGCATTTACATTGCACCCAGCCTGTCTCTGGTAATCCAATCTGGACTAACGCAAACAGAATCAGAGCATGTACAACAGCTCACAGGGGTGAACATATGCTGATTTGAGAGAGCTGAGAAGGCAGAATGTAGCGGTTTTCCGGTTACCGGAGGATGTTTTCCTCATGGCGGCATGACAGCCTTCCATCACAGAGCAAATGAAGTAACAATATCACAGGCGAAGAAAGTGCATTCACAGTTATGATTATAACAGCTAGTGTCTATTCTGCTTTTGCAGAATTCCAGTGTTTCCCCACAATTACTCTCTATGGTACAGCTGATGAGGACTATTTATCTACAAGCCTAGGTGCTTAACTTTTTCCTGGCAGACAGAGCGTTCGGACACATTGGAACGATCACACTAAGCGCCGCACGCGGCTCTGTGCGTGACGTGCAGAAAACATAAGCATGAGGAATAGATAACATTTGCATATGGGTGCTAAGGAAAACAACCAGATGGGACGGAACAGTCATGTTTAAAAGTTGGATGGAATAATGATGAGCTTATAGATACAAACATATCCAAACAGTTCATTGGTTATTTATTCATCACAGTGCTGGGCATCAACATTTCTATGAGCTGTTCTTCTGGATCTAATATGACAGACACTGGGGTTTTTGCACCCTTTATATGACAATTACAGCACGCAATAGTTTCTAAAGCCTAATTCTTGCCTTTATGCCAGTATATCTTTACTTCAACGTCTATAAGATCTGTCATAAATAATATACTGGGTTTACCGCGTTAATTCCACTCATATAAGTTTATTGGTTTTTAATGGGGCATGGTCTTGCATGCACAAAAAACATTTCTTGAGATCTGATCCAATCGAAGCTGGTAAATAAGCGCAACTACAGCCAGCCACGTCATGCTGGATGCTTTCTTAGAATCCCAAGAAATACTACGCCCAAAATTCCAAGCAATAAAATGCATAGATTGTGAAACATGTTTTAATGTTAACTAACATTAATATTGTGCCAAACGAAGAGTTTTTCTTTTCTTTTTCCAAATCAGCATATTAGAATGATTTTAGAAGGATCATGTGACACTGAAGACTGGAGTAATAGCTGAAAATTCAGTGTTGACATAAGAATAATATTCATTCAAGTATATTTATATAGAAAACAGTGAATTATAATATTTAAAAAATGGAATGGCAGTGCACATACAGTCCATTCTACAGAATTGGTGCAAAGCATCTTGAAAAAAATGTGTCTTTTTATACAAATTTTGTATACAATATAATATCCAAGATACACATTTATAGTAATTTTGCAGTTAATTCTCATATTGTATTTTCAGAAAGTTTTGGAATATTTGTCCTCTCCCCAAATTTGTCACTACCAAAACACAGTAATTATCATTTAATAAGAAGGCTATTTTTATTTGCTATTTTATTGAAATGTTTTTCGAGGTAAATCAATACCAATTACAATTTGAGCAATATTTAAAGTGTGATTTATGAGATTTGTTGTATTTTTAATTATTTGAATCGTTGTTCAAGGCAAAAGGTTAATCATATTGATTTTAAACTTTAGGATTCATTAGTTTAAATATACATTGAACCAAAATCTATCATAACATTTTTATTTTTGACAAAACATCCCATGTTTCATCCCATGTTTGTGACTGCACATACTCACATACTAAAACAAATTTGCATAAATGTACTAAAATTTGGTTTATTTCCCACAAATAAAGGATTATGTGTTCCTTTTAGTCACTACCGAAACGTCACCAAATGTTTCAGTCATGATTGTTTCGGTAGTGACAATTTTAGATACTTTTGAATCTAGCTCAAGGATGCTAATCCTGATTAGCTAGCACAGTTCTGAACAGTAGTACACATATAAAAGCTAAACTAAAAAACTAAAAAGCAAAAATGAGTTCAATATCATTCTTATAAGTTGAAATTTAGCGGTTAGGGTTCGAGACAACCACCTCCCAATTGAAAGTACCAAATACATGATGATTTTATATACGTTAAGCTTACTGATATCTTAAATATTATTGTGGGTTTCAATAGATAATAGAAGGATCTTAGTAAACATCTAAGATTTAATACTTAAATGCTTTTTAAATGTGTTTTTTAAGCGTGGGACAGCAGTTTGCAGCGATTCTGTAGAATAGCCCATATATATGCAAAAACACTAAAAACATACACATATTAAATCCAAGTTAGTGTCACCTGAGAATGAGTTTTTAATAGTAAGTGCATAATGTGATAATTAGGGACAGGGTGAACAGTGAGTAAAGAATGCGCAACCAAAAGCTTGGATTAATCATTATATAAAAGGTTCTGACTGATGTGGAATGTTCTCTCAATCCCATTGGCTCTTCACTACGGGACTGTATAATAGGTTTTGAAGGCATGTGGATCTCATTTGGAGCCGAGTTGTGGTGTGGAAGAGCAACATAGTGATTTGGTAAGGTTGGTAGAAGTAGCCCTTACAGGTCAGTGCTTATAAATTTCATCCACCCCCGTCGACTCCCCTAGCCCCTTTTACGGTAAAACTTCCCCATGGCAAGTTTTTCCCAGCACAGTCCGACAGCAGCTGCTGTTCTTCTACCTCGCGGGAGCGTACACTGCGAGTATCCCCTATTTACGAGACTCACGTCCAGAGAGAGCCTGAAAGGAGGGGAAGAACCAGCTACATTTGCATGTAACTTTTAGATTCCTTAAAAAAAGAAGAAACAGTGCGTCTGGCAGGCGTCCCTATATCCCATCTGTATTGGATTGAGGGTTTTATGTCTCCGCAGAGTTTCCAGTGCAGTAAAGCAGCGCACCCCCTTTTCAGTTCATCAAGCTTTAAACCATCTGCACTGGAAAAGATTGAAGCATTAATGTACTCGTATACACACCATAAGCTAATTCAAAAATAGGCACTTCAGCGTCTTAAGAAGATTGCAGACACTTACAGAGAGTTTGAGTCTAATCTGAAACCCTTTGCACAGTTTCGCTGCTCTAGGAACTCTGGTGTTTAGAGAGAAAAACCCGGGTAAGTCTGCAAATGGCAGCTGTCCAATGATGTGCATTAGCATTCCTTCTTTTATGCATAGATGCATAGTCAATGGGTATGATGTATATCGACTGCCATCTGACAGATCTCATGATCTTCACAGACAAGCAGAGGTCTGTTGGCACGTCACATCTAAACAAAGGAACCTGTTCTTTCTGTTAGCAGAGAGGAGGACAAATTATATGAACTCTTACGATTTTGTTATCCTGCCATGACTTATTTAGGTCAAGACTAAGCACAGTGAGCTAATCATGTGAGCCCAAGCCTGTACGTAATTATAGCCAAGGATATTGCTCTGAAAAATTACCTAGGGAACTATTGCCTCCTAAAATGCTAATTTTATTTGCCAAACTACAGAATACTCGCATATGCGATTAAATCTTCAACTCTGGGCGACTAAATGATGTCTAACATTAGCCATTGGCTAATAAATTCTTACTTTTTACATGCCAGTGTGAGAGTTGGAAGCTAAGTATGAGTTTAGCACAGATATATTTTCACTCTCCGTCAAGCAGTCTGTGCTATTTTTCATTTCATCTTAATGTATGCGCAGCGTACCTGTATTTGTACTTCAGTGTGGAGACGCACGACTTGTCATCGCTTTGGTGAGAGTCTTACACGCTACATGTAAACGATATTCTTTGTTGTTTTCCTGTCAAAATAATGCAGTTCATTTTGAATTCTTTTGCCACTGAGAACAACAAAAAAGATACTGCCGGTTTCTCCGGTAGTGGGTGGGTCTAATGCGCAATGGCAATCTCATTGGCTGGCGCTCACCTATTATCATCCGTGTTTGGATTTTAGCAAATAAGTGTGATTAATATTCATGAGCCCAGCAGCTCATTCATCCTTAGTGTGTTTTATATTGTTATTAGTAGTAGAATTTGTAGTGGTATTATTTTATTAGTATTATTGTTAGCTTTTGCCCTTTTTTTTACAGAAACACTGAATGAGTTCCAGTCATAAGTTCAGCTAAAATTACAAATATGAATTTATACATGGTTTCAAAGTTTTAATTCGAATTACTAAAGTTCGAGCATTAGATTATCATAATATCATATTATAATGCTCGACTCACTGATAAGAGTGTAAGTTCAGATATTAAAAAAGCTATGCCATTTTACAAACATAAGATTTTATATACACTTGAAGTCAAAAGTTTACATACACCTTGCAGAATCTGCAAAATCTTTTCACACTGAGGACAACTGAGAGACTCATATGCAACTATTATAGAAGGTTCAAATGCTCACTGATGCTTCACATTTTCATTCTGTTCAAAAGTTTATACACCTGGCTCTTAACGTGTCGTTTTTTTTTTTTTACTTCTGGAGCATCGGTAAGCATTTGAACCTTCTGTAATAGTTGCATATGAGTCCATCAGTTGTCCTCAGTGTGAAAAGATGGATCTTAAAATCATACAGTCATTGTTGGAAAGGGTTCAAATACACAAAAATACTGAAAAAACAGAAACAAAAACAAAGAATTTGTGAGACCTGAAGGATTTTTAACTGTTCAGGACAAACAAGGGACTCGTGAATAACTATCACTAAACAAAAAAACACAGCTGTGGATCATTCAGGTAACAACACAATGTTAAGAATCAAACGTATGTGAACTTTTGAACTGGGTCGTTTTTATAAATTCAATCATTATTTTCTCTTGTGGACTATATGTACTTTTACTAGCGATGGCAATTCTATTGCCAAGGTGTGTGTAGAGGGTTGAAATCCCACAAAAATCTATAATTTTCATTTGCATATTGTCTACTATATAATGCCATGAATGTCCAGCAGTATAATGAGTTTTATATGAACAGAAACCTCTGCAGTTTTCACTGAACTATAACACAGATAGTAGTGTGATGTTTTGACCTTGCAATCTATGTGCAGGGAGTAGAATAACTAAAATGAAGCAGAGGGTGTTTGTTGTATATTTTAAAGCCCCAATGTATTTCAGGGTCATATCAAACTGTGGTTTCATACAAATTACACTAGACATTTGTTTATGCTTTTTAAACATTTCAGAACAACACGATTAACTTCTCCACTTCCAGCAATATATCAACATGTCTAATTGAGCCTTTGCACCTGTCACTGCGGTACTCTGCTAATCCAGGATGATTACAGCAAAATCCACTGTTCTTTGTGAACATTATTGGCCTTGATTAAATGACAGTGATTTAACTGAATCCTGATTGTGTTACATTTACTGTTGCGTGCGTGAAATGTTAAGATTTCAAATTGACAACAATAATGCACTTAAATTATCGTTTTTTCAGTAATGAAATGGATATTTTATGCACTGGTCACTGCATAGTCAACAGCCTGGCCTGCATACTTATGAAGGCCTTTTCCCTGGCTAATGCAAATGAAACAGCCCTTACTTTCCTCCAATGACACCTGATGTGATTAGTATGCAACAGCATGTGACGGGACGGGAGCTGTGATTTTGGACTTTGCCAGTGCTCCAGGTGTCCGGTGCAGTCTCCTGCTCGGCTGCCCCCTGACCCCACCTGGCACCTTCCATATGTGCCCTCTCTGCCACCTTCTGTCACAGTGCTCCCACAACGGCCACCCGCTTTATATTTGTGATGCACGGCGTGAAAAGGGCAGCCTTCTCGGGGAAAGATCCATGTCCGAGGCTGAAAAAAAAAAGCACGGGCCAGCTCTTCGGCTTTACAGGTGGCAATCTACATCCATCTGAAAGCCTCATTGAGGTGAGCACATATTGAATACCGAAATGGACGTCTCGCTCGGCAATAAGGTCAAGACAGTAAAATACGAGAGTGCACTTCTCAATTACATGGCAATAGAATCATCTAGCTCCGTATCGCCACTTTCTCCGGAGGCTGCCGGTGGCATGGCTGTCTCTGGTGGCCCGACAGGAGTTCGCCAAAGCAATTCTGAAGATAATTAAGTCATAAATCTTCCACCAGCACCCGACAGCGCCTGAGCCAGATTACCAGACCCAACTCTGCATAATGTAATTCAGTCATACAATGATTCCCCCCATCTGATAAGGAACCAATTCATTTCCTCAGGTATTAAGCAAAGCCTGACACATGTGGTACTGCTCACCTTGGGCTAATGAAATGGATAAACAAACAGTATCTGGAGTGTATAATGCCGAATGACGCAATAGCGTACGGAGTGAGCTGGCAGAAGGAAACGGCATATGGGTCGGCCGTTTATCTGGGTGTGCCAGACTCTCACGCAGAAAGCTAATGGCTGAGAGCTAATGTTGCCAGGAGTTTTCCGTGATGGACAACAACTGTTATGCTCAAACAGTGCGTTAGACTGGAAACATGCTAAGCAAAATGGAAATAAAAATCTGACCATCTGTAATAATCAAAAAAAAGAAGTTTTAGGAATGCACTATTAAAGAATTAAACAATTGTTGTTATTTTTACACAGTGTTAAAGTAATTTATTATAAATAGTTTATCTGTGCACATAGTTATTGTTTTAAAATTCATTTGCAAAACTGATTTCCCCTCTCAACGACATCTCTTCATGACACAAGACTCGAAAAAACGGTTGGACTATGCTGACTATCCAGTGACCAGATTTTTAGCACCCTTTGCCAGGACAGGTGATCTGACCCATCATAACGCAGAATCTGACATTTTGTTCAACAAACAAACCAGACAGGAAACATGATAGATTAACATCAATCGAACATGAAAATGGTGTACTGACGTCTTTCTGTGGTTGAGACAACATGTCATTTGATGTTTATTCATGTGTATTTCATGCTATAACTAGCAGAAAGAGAAAGATTCACGTTTGAACCACTAGAACTGAGGCTCTGCGGCGATCTGTCACATTAAAGAGATATAGAAATTATACTTATTGTTTGAATTTCTTTAAAAAAGGCTAAATTTGAAAGCTGAGACTTTGTTTAATACCAAAAGCAACCTGCTTTGTCTTGTCTGTCGGCGCATTGTCAGCGTCCTCTTTGCTTTGAGTTATGATGTGTGGCGGCATGTGAACAGCATTTTTTCCTCTTTACTACTAGTTATAGCATGAACATTAGAGTTATGTTGTCTCAACCGCGGAAAGACGACAACACACCATAGTCAACTGACAATAGACCAATTATAGGTTTGTAAACATTCGGGATGCGCACACATCATGGTTGCAGAAAACCTTGGAGAGATAGCATTTACAGCTAGAGAATTACTCGGATGTGGTACAAAATAGTTACATTTTAAAAGATTATAGATTATATTGATTAGATGTCATTTTCAAAATGTTCTCCGGATTTTACAAGAGCTTGTCACCCAGCGATAAGCACTGTTATTCAACGAAATTGAAGTTAGATACTGGAATAGTCTTACAGATCTGTTTTTTTGTGGGCGGAGCCTATCTGGTGACAGAAAATGACAGTTTCAGGTGGCAGTCTGTAGAGTCATGGAATAAAAGAATAAATAAAAGGTAAATTTGATTTTGTATTTCAAAATTCTGACTTCATCCTTGCAATTCTGAGATTATATCTCACAATTCTAATAAAGAAAAACAACTCATCATTCTCTCTTTTCCCCTCAGCTCAGAATAGGAGTTTATATCCAACACTTCTGGCTTTTTTCCCCTCAGAATTGACAAACTCACTATTTTTGAGTTAAATTGAGTTATAAAGCCTGAGTTAGGAGATATAACCTTGCATTTGTAAGAAAAAAGTCAGAATTGTGAGATAAAATGAGTAAATGTTATGTAAAAATGTTAATAGTAATAGGTTTAAATAATATTTAATTTCCCTGATGCTGTAGGGCTAATACGTATTAGGGACCTATTGTTTAAATCAAATTTATGCTTTAAAAGTAGAGTAATAATAGCAGTTTTCATCCATAGTATGTACTTTTACATGTATGTGTTTAGCTTCAAATGCGACAGTATTCTATAAAAAATATTTGCATTCTGATTTTGACAATAAAAGGCACAAAAATAGTTTTGTTCCTCTTATTCCATGGATTTTACTCATTTACCTTCACTTGTTACCAGTGTTTTTCTGCCACCACTATGTGCACGCAGCTGCAAGTGACGTAACTATGACGTCTACTCCAAATTGGTCTATAATCTAACCCTCCTGTTTAGGTTGTTTGTCAGACAAAATGGTGGATTTGGCATTATTATGACTGGTCAGATTGCCTGTCAATCAAACTCAGAGTTGAGAGTTGAAATCCCGCCCTACATTCCCGTATTCGTTTCACTCCTATATACGTCATAATAGGGAAGAAAAGACTAGCACAACTTTTGTTTCATGCCGACTTTATATATATTTATCAATTTGTCCTACAAGAGAAATAAAATGTAAATGTTTAAAATAGAAGTGTAACTTGTAATGATTCTAAATATTCCAGTGTTTATTTGTCTCTAATTGTTAAACATATTTATTTTCTTTTAATTAAGAAAAATAATATGTAATGTGGGTAATTTGTTCTAGAACTATTATACCAAATTTGGCTGATTCATAAAACCATTATTAAACAATTTAATAAATATTTCTCTGTTGCAAAATACACTGCTGCAATGAATTAAGGACAAATCATGTAAAGCTCGACCACATGGTGTTTAGCGAATACCGTTGACAGAATTGTTGATTTTTCAGTTTCCATTCATCCATCTCTGCACGCAAAAGAACAGAAATATGTTCAAAGTGAAGCTGACTGAGCCATGTAGCTCTGTTTCTCTCCATTCATGGGGAGAGGTAAGTTAAATGACCCCTTGAGTGGCACTTCCCAAGCGCTTCCCGACTGTAGGCAAATCACAAATTGCAGGTGATCTGTCACACACTGCTCTAATAAAACTTCCAGAGAGAGGGACACCCAGGCGGACGTTTTCTATCCTTGCCCTGATAAATGCCGGTCTCAGATGTGTGCGTTAGAGTAAAGTGAAGGGCCTGGAGTCAGTTTGGCTTTACTTGATGACTGATTAACCTTCCTTGCCCTGTTGATGCAGAGCTGCAGGGGACAAGGGAGGAAAGCCAAGCAGAAGGGAAAGGTAAAAGCTGTCTTTGTGTCTCCAGCTGCCTGACACAGACTTGCACTATTACTGTAGCTGCCCAGAGCTCAAGGCCTTCATTCCATTCCTCTGTAAAAACTGCCTCAATAAAACATTGTGCCTTTCTTCAATACGGCTTTGTTAAGCTTTCTGGTGTGCCATAATTAAGACAAATCACTGAAGTAATAAAGGCAAAGCATGCTGTTTTTGTTTAGACCTCTAAGGGACACTGATCCAGATTGCTGCTTATGTTGTTGTTCTTGATTATCATCGCCACTTAATGTACGCAAATCAGTGCATTGCAACAAATTAACAAACCACGTTGTAATTATTTTAAAGGAATTAAACACAACATGTCTAGCTAAAAGATAAATAAAACAAGTTCCCACCAGGCACACAACATCATAAGATGTTGATATTTGGTCAAA
The DNA here is from genome assembly GCA_019740295.1 of Labeo calbasu. NCBI lineage: Eukaryota > Metazoa > Chordata > Actinopteri > Cypriniformes > Cyprinidae > Labeo > Labeo calbasu. The sequence goes on along the minus strand of JAHKKF010514562.1, from coordinate 7,854 downwards.
TTGCAGTTGTGACATCAGGTGACCAAAATTCCACGTAAATTCAATGTATAATGTTAGCGTTAAATGTCCGATACCGACGTCAGCTGACGCTAATACTTTGTTGTTTTTTAGATTGTGTGACCAAAATCCAATATAAAGTCTACGTCAAATTGACGTCAAATACTGACGTCAACTCGATTTCCAATCTCAACCAAAATGCAATGTCTGTCCGACATTGAGGTCCAACGTCAACCTTACATTATAATGATGTCCAGTGCTTTCTAGGTTAGTTTGTAAATGGTAAAACAAGATATGTTGTTCAAAAATAAGACAAAATCTATGCAGAAATGAAACATGGCCATAATTTTCAAGAGCAGGGCTTAAGTACATTCTATTTATTTTTTCAGGGCTCCACTTTGTCAGTAAGACTCATTCAAGCTACTTCAAACTGAATTTAACTTTATCCATTAAACTTAAACCCCTTGAAATAAGAGGTTGGCAGATTTTCTGCTATTTCAAACTCTGATAAAAAAAAAAGTTTGAGGGTCTTAAAAGGTTAAAGGACCCTTGACACCGTTTTACAATGAGCAGTTTTATTCTGTCCATGTGTATTTCATGCTATAACTAGCAGGAAGAAATCGATTTACGTTTGAACCGCTAGAAGTGAGGCGCTCTACAGCAATCTGGGTTAAAGAGCTTCAAAAATGATATTTATTGTTTGAATTTCTTTCAAAAATGACAAAATTTAAAAGCTGAGACTTAGTTTAACACTAAAAGTAACCTGCTCTGTCTTGCCTGTTGGCATGTTGTCACTGTCCTCTTTCCTCTGCAATGTATTTTTCACTGAGTGATGATGTGTGGCGTGAGAACACAATCGCCTCAGTTCAAGCGGTGCGTGAACAGAGCTTCTTTTCCTCTTTACTACTAGTTATAGCATGAAGTTAGAGTTATGTTGTCTCAAGCATGGAAAGACAACAACGCAATATAGTCCACTGAAGTTAATCAATTATATGGTTAGTAATTTATTAGCAATTTATCTGGTGCCTGCTGGGTTAGATTGTAAATGATAAAACAAGATATACTGTTCAAAAATAAGACAAAAGGTATGCAGAAATTAAATATGGCCATAATTTTCAAGAGCAGGGCTTAAGTACATCCTATTTATTTTTTCAGGGCTCCATTTTGTCAGTAAGACTCATTCAAGCTACTTCAAACTGAATTTACTTTTATCCATTAAACACAAACCCCTTGAAATAAGAGGTTGGAAGATTTCACGCCACACTCTAATAACAAAAAAGTTTGAGGGTCTTTAAAAGGTTAAAGGACCCTTGACACAGTTTTACAATGGCCAAGTTTATTCCGTCCACAATGGCAGTTATATAATACGTTTTTATAGCTTATTTGCTCCCTTTTTTAAACAGAACAAAGTGTCTAAGTTGAAATCATCTACATTTTTTTTTAATTCCAGCATCAGTGGATTTACTCCATGACACACATTATATATTAGACGTGAAGTGGTGAATTAACAGTACTAAAATTGTTTAACATAAACGTCTTAACAAACACATTTTCATTGCCACGGTTTATGTATACTTAGTGCAAACAGACAGCACTCCATTATTTGAATTTAGTGTAAACAACCAACAAATGTACTTGCAAAAGATATTAGGAGTGTTTTCTCCTTGTTTAAAAGCTGATAAGCATATTTAACTTACACCCAAATTATATGCTTAGTCGTTTATTATTTTTTGATGTTCACAACCCTATCACACCCTCTTTTTGGGTTGCGACCCACCGATTGAGAACCACTGGCCTAGATAATAAAATGCGTCGTAAAAAACAACAAATTCCTCAGCAGTGAAAAATGGCTGAAGAAAGTGAACCATAGCAGCTTTTTGCAGCTTTTCTCACTACTACATTCTGGGTCAATGCAGAGAACACCACCAACCTGATACTTAGTGGGCAGTTGGGTCATAACTCATCAAGATCTGGAAAAGAACTCTCCAAGGCCAAGATCATAACACTCTCCCCATAATAGCAGTGTTTATGAATTGTTCATCCCTTAATAAGTGTGCACGAGGACAGTTTAAGCCCATGATGTATCACGCATAAGTATAACTCGCACTCTAAAGTCCGTCCAGCATATAAACATACAGAGTTTTGCTCCCTTTGTTTGCTGTTCTTTCAGCCATTTAAGTCGAGCTTCAAATGTATTGTGTGAGAGATCGTGACGGACAGTGTGAAAAAGCCTGGGAGAGGATGATAGCGGCAGCTGTGGGGAAACTTCCTGCAAACAATGCCTGAGAATGCTGAGAGAACATCTACCACGAATCTACTTTTTACGGCAATCACTTCTAATTTTCTTATTTGTTTGTTTCTCTTGCAGGACACGGCTGTCTTCTTCAGCAGCCAGGCTTAAAAACGTGTCTAATTAATGCTTGCACATGGATGCGGACAAAACCGTGCACACAAGCTACTGCGAGCACAAAACGAGAAGGGGGAAGCTCGAAGCCGCCTTTGCTAATGAGGGGTGACAAGATGTTTATGTAACCCCAAAGCCCTCCAATCCAGACGAAATTAAAGGCCCGGACAGCCTGACCCAGGCCTCTCAGTCCTAGTGCCCTGTCCCAGGGGGCCCGGTCCGCTAACAGGGAGCTGGAGTGAGTACTTTCACAGCTCCCCCTGATGGAGGTCCGGGGCTGCTAATCCAAAGTGACAGGCGGAGCGGGGGTAGAACGTCCCAACAGCAGGGAGGGACCCCAGAACGAAGAAAGCACGGGTTAAAGCAGGGCACTGCCAAGTGAAAACATATGGAGAACAATCTTTCTATAAAAATTTATATAAAAGCAAAAGCAATTCATTATGTAAAAGGTATTCAAGCAGCCATATCATGGAAAATTGGATTTTCCTTGCTCTTTTGAAATAATTTGGTGTACTAAGGAGACTATTCACTGAAACATTATAATGGGACAGCTTAACTGTTTCAACATTATTTTTGATTATTTTAAAAACAATTTAATAACTATATAACTAATAACTGACATTTCATTGCACATATTCACATTAATGCATGTAAGTTCACATTCATGTGACCCTGGACCACAAAACCATAAAGGTCAATTTTTGGGAAATTAAGATTTATACATCATATGAAAGCTGAATAAATAAGTTATCCATTAATGTATTGGTTTGTTATGATAGGACAATATATGGCCAAGATATAACTATTTGAAAATCTTGAATCTGAAAGTGCAAGAAAATCAAAATATTGAGAAAATCACCTTTAAAGTTGTCCAAAGGCATATTACTAATCAAAAATGAAGTTCTGATATATTTACGTTCGGAAATTTATAAAATATCTTCATGGAACATGATCTTTACTTAATATCCTAATGATTTTTGGCATAAAAGAAAAATAATTTTGACTCATACAATGTATTGTTGGCTTTTGCTACAAATATACCCGTGCTACTTAAGGGTCACATATAAGTCCATACATTCAGCAACATGACAAACCTTGATCGTCTTTAAAAATTGAATTCCAAAACAACTTTTTGCATACTATATAAAATATTTTACTTGTTTGTACTGTACATACTTTTATGTTCTATTGACTCTTATATACTTCTCTCCGTAGCTGTGGACGTAGCTTTCAGTTTATACCACAATTTTATCCAGAAGACTAATAACTAATTATGCTATCTTTGCTAGACTAGCAAAAAACTGCATTTTTAATTCTAAGTTTAGAGAGAGGGAGGAAAATCATCATTCTAACCAACTTTTTTGGTAAAAGAAACCTAAAATAGACTAAAAACTGTGAAAACATGGCCCCAAATTGGTGATATAATAAGAAATACTGAAAATACATTGTAATTTTCACAATTAAAATCTTCCTCATCATTACAAACACAGCATTTACAATCAGAAATCAGAAACGTAGTCCGCCTAGAACGTAAGCACAGAATGAAAACTAAAATAACCCCCAAAAAACTCTTTTAAAAACAAACAAACAACATAAAACTTAGTAACATTATAAGTGTATCTCTGGGAAAAAAAATATAAAATAACAACAAAAATGACTGAAATAAAAAGTAGAAAATAATGGGGTTGAAGCAAATGAAAAATGAAATTATAAATATCGAAATATTTAACAAAGACTTTTAAGTTTTAATTGCAGCCCCAGTATGCCTTTATAAGCAGTAATGTAACATAAATGTAAGGTTTGGGTAAAATGGCACAAATTCTCGGCGGTTCTCCAAGAAGAATATGTGGACCCATAAAGCTTGGGGGGGGAAAAATTGGCTTTCGTTTCAAAGATGCTGTTCAGCTGACTCAGTTGAAGCGAATCTAACAATCCTTCTGTTTTCAGACATTTCTTGTCCAATGAAGCATTGAAAGCCTCATCATTCAGCTCTCATGGCAGTTTCACATACGTTCACAAGTCCCCTAAATGTCTCAAGTGCACTTACTGTAACTGTTGAGAGACTGAATGTAAAAAGTTGAAGTCTTTACTGGATCCCCCTGTCAGTTTATGAGCGCGAGCTTGAATCCGCACTTCACCTTTAAGACCTGCCATGCACATGTATGTTTTCTAACTCGAGTTTCGGTGACAATTTTAGCACATTGTCTCTGCGCTCACATTTCTGTGTTAATTGCATTTCCCCAGCTGACTGAATGAATGTGAGTGAACTCAGTAGGTCATGTGTGCACTGGCACCAGTTGGTTATATAAGTTATGTGTGATGATGAGAACACAACAAATGCAAATCTACTCAATTCCCTTTCTCAGCATGCCTTGGGTCAATGGTTCCCAGGATGTAAAAGACATCACTTCCAGCATGCTTTTTTTTTTTTTGCACAACAGCTTGGCTAAAACCTCCCCTGAGTGATGCAAATGCAAAATTTTGAAGTTAGCGATGTGTCACAACCAATTAAAATACTGTCAAACACTAAAACAAGGAGCTTTACTAGGATAAAGCGGGGATGGGTTTGATGATCTGTCTGTAGCCAGCAGGGATGAGGAACATAAAATAATGGCTGTCTCTGTTTGAGCCCCTAAGAGCTCCCAGTACCATTCTGGCACGATCAACCGCACATTTCATACAGATACTTAAAGTACAAATCAATGCTGCAGCCCCTCTAAAATAATTGGAACACAGTAATCTAAACCACAATAGCATAAGTGGAAAAAAGCAGACTTCTGTTGCCTTTGCTATGGCAGCGGCTGATTGTATAATGTCTCCCAGCCATGGCCGCTGCCTCAGGAAAGGGAAAAAAAGGTTTGTCTAATCAGTAGCAAGAAGCTGTTTTTCATTAAAAGTCATCATTGGCTGGAGAGATCCTAGGCTCCGGATAATCTGTCCCACTATGGTTTGGGTCCGATTCAACGTGCATCACGTTGAGTTTTTTGGGAATTATGTCTAATCTCATGGTGACATGGTGGGATGTAAACCAAAGAGTGTAATCAGGATGTAATCTGGAGGTAACAAAGAGAGTTAAACAATAATCTGTTTAACTCTGTATTACACATAGCGAGTTTAGACTAGCTGGTCGTCTTATAATGTGAATGTAAATAAACAATGAAACTAGGATGACTTCAGATTCACCCTACTCTGATGACACAGGTTTCTTAATAAAACAAAAAAAACGAAAGTTGGAAACTTCTAGAACATTGTGATTCATCCTTTTTAAAGCGTTAGTTTGCCCAAAAATGAAAAGTCTGTCATTAATTTCTCAGACCTATGTTCGTTCATCTTCAGGACACAAATTAAGATATTTTTGATGAAATCCGAGAACTTTCTGACCCTGTATAGACAGAAACACAACTACCATGTTCAAGGCCCGGTAAGGGCGTGAGGACATTTTATGAAGCTACGAGAATACTTTTTGAAAGCAAAAATAACGACTTTATTCCACTTACCCAAAACTGAAAATTAGCCCATTATTTATTCACCCTCAAGGCATCCTAGGTGTATATGACTTCCTTCTTTCAGACGAATGCAATCGGAGCTACATTAAAATTGTTCCGGCTCCTCCAAGCTTTATAATGGCAGTGGGTGGGTGTTTCTCTTCAACAGTCCAAAACAAGTCCAATAAAGTGCATCCATCCATAATAAAAAGTGCCTCACACAGCCCCGGGGGTAAATAAAGGCCTTCTTTAGTGAATCGATGTGTTTTGGAAGAACAATATCCATATTTAAAACATAATAATCACTGTTTTTCTAGCTTGCACTAACAGTTGTACACAGAAACCATTCTGGGCGCATACGCCAGTCACGAATTAGAAGTACAAAACGCCGTTGAGGATTTCGATATAAGCCAAGAGGAGACTGGTTTTCCTATGCTAAAGTAAAGAAACTTTGCTTCCTTTGCTCTTGTAAACAAACGTAGGTTTTCGCGAGACTCGCAGACGCATACGTCCTACGTCATCCGCCCGGAGCTGCTTCCGTGTACAACTGTAAGCGCAAGCTGGATTAAACATTATTACGTTTTAAATATGGATATTTTTCTGACAATAACGCATTGATTTGCTACAGAAGGCCTTTATTCACCCTTTTTTATTATGGATGGATGCACTTCATTGGACTTGTTTTGGACTGTTGAAGAGAAACACCCGCCCACTTCCATTATAAAGCTTGGAGGAGCCAGAACAATTTTTTAATATAACTCAGATTGCATTTGAATGAAAGAAGGAAGTCATATAGCCTTGGGTGCCTTGAACTAACCCTTTTGAGGTCGAACTACTGATGTCACATGGACTATTTTAATGATGTCCTTACTACTTTTCTGGGCCTTGAACCTGTCAGTTGCATTGCCGTCTATTCAGGGTCAGAAAACTCTCAGTGGGTGGGTGTTTCTCTTCATCAGTCCAAAACAAGTCCAATAAAGTGCATCCATCCATAATAAAAAGTGCCTCACACAGCTCCAGGGGGTGAATAAAGGCCTTCTGTAGTGAATCGATGTGTTTTGAAAGAACAATATCCAAATGTATAATAATCATTTTTCTCTAGCTTGCGCTAACAGTTGTACACAGAAGCCATTCCGGGCGGATGGCGTAGGACGTCTGTGTGCTCTAATTTGCGTTCTGAGGATAAACAAAGGTCTTACGGGTTTGGAACGACATGAGAGTGAGTAAAAAAAAACAGAATTTTCATTTTTGCGTGAACTGCGTGAAGTGTTCAAACAGGTTCACAATTTGAATTTGAGTTAAAGAATTATGAACATCCAACAAGGCAACTTCCTGTTATACCAAAGCATCCAGCTGGAATAAATAAACAACTAAAGGTCTGGACTTACCAGCCTGGTTAGTAGTGATGTTTACTGATGCATATTGGGGCGAATAAGGGCTCTGGTCTGATACTCCATTGACAGCCTGGACTTCAAAAGTGTACTGGGTGTGGGCCAGCAGGTCACTTATGAAGACCCGGGTCTCTGTGAGTCCCAATTGCCGTGGAACGAACTGCACGTTGTCCCCACAACGCGTGCAGCCCCCTCTGCCGCCTCCGCAGCTCTTGCAGATGATGTTGTAGACCACGTCATCGCGACCGCCGGTCTCCCGTGGAGGATTCCACTCCAGCATCAGCGACGTCTCGTTCACACTGGAGATGACGTTTTGAGGAGCCGACGGCACAGCTGGAAAAACACGCAAGATATACAAATTAATCTTTTTTTGTGAAACTTAAAGGGATAGTTCACTCAAAAATGTCACATGGACTATTTTAACAATGTCCTTACTACCTTTCTAGGCCTTGAACGTGTTGCATTGCTGTCTATTCAGGGTCAGAAATCTCTTTGACTTCATTAAAAAAACTTTTTTGTGTTCCAAAGATGAATGAAGGTCATATGTGTTGGAACGACATGAGGGTGAGTAATTAAT
>JAHKKF010514561.1:8985-22023 GCA_019740295.1 Labeo calbasu | reverse complement strand
TTATTACCTTTTCCAAATATTGAATGAGGAAAAAAAAAAAACAGTACAGTTTTAACAAAAATCTTGTTGTAAATAATTAATTAGTTAAATACATATATATTAGATACATATATTATTATTATTATTTAGACAGTACCTCAAAATATTGAACGAGAAATAAAAAAAAATGGAAAAGTACATGTTTAACAATAATCTTGTTGCAAATAAATAATAAATTATTTAAACATATTTATTTATTTATTTATTTTTTTGCGAGGGTGCAAGGAAGGCAGTACCACCTTAAAATATTGGATGAGACAAAAATTTGTTGCACAAAAATAAAACAATGCTAACATTTAAAAAAAAAAAACCATTAAAAAGAGTACAAATTAAAGCATGTGGTGGATTTGGTGAGGGGGTAAATAACAATTAATGGGGGAAAGTCACATGAGAGGAGGCAATGGCTCATCACGATACGATTGGATATGACTGGTTATATTCGGCTGTGATTGGTTCACGTAATAACTCCCGCCTCTTGTGTTAATGCACATTCTGCATTTGCAAATCAGCCTAAATGAACAATATAATGGCGTTGATGGGAAGACTAATTTAAAAAAGTAATCAAACAACTCACACACTTTGACATAACCACCTTGTTACGTCAAAATGAAATTTAAAATAAAAATCTGTCTGTGACCAGTGTTTAATAAGCTTTGATGACTGATGATTTGAAAAATTCAAAAATAGTTATAAAAGTTAACTATTAAAAAGAATAGCTTATTTTATAAAGAATATATATATTTCTAAAATCATAATGTAATTAACTACCCATGTATATATCTACATGCATGCATACATGGATGCGTTACTATTGTATCTGGGCACTGATGACATGCCATGCTGCAAAATGCAGGCCAGCATTATTTAGTGCCATGTCAGCATGCAATTCTGTTGCAAGGAAGCTACATGGAGAAGTACAGTTCATCGCTGCCCTCTTTTTCCCCAACACTTGTGTTCATGACGCACTTTGTGGTAGGACTCATTTAAGCCCTGCAGACTGGGGTGTCAGAACTTTGGAAAAGCCTTTTTAGCAGTAAACATGCAAGGGAAATATTTTCCCACATTCTAAACTAGAAAACCTGCAGGATGTTTAATCTTGCCTGAACACAGCTACAGTAGGAACAAAACCAGACCAGGCAAATAAGACAGACCTAATAACACAGAAACTCCCTAAAGGGCAGGAATGTCTATGTGATGTAAGAGTTGATGTAACGGTTGATGTTATATGTTATGAAAGGTGTCGTAGCAATTGCTGCAATGGTTTGGGGAGTAAACAGCGTTTCCTTGACATCCTAAATCACAGTTATTGTGTTTTACAGTCTAGAACAAACACGTCACTGTCGGTATGTCACTGCGAAGAGCATGTCGTCAGACACTAATTATATGTTTTCCAGTCAAACATTAAGACTAATCATAGACTGAGTCGAATCAAACGAAATAAATACTGACATAAATACGTAAAGTCCTTTCTCTCGCACTGCAGATGGGAAACTGTGGCCAAAAACACATCATGAGAAAGTGCACATCCACATCATTTTATTACAAAACCATGTGACGTTCTTTCGTCAATGGAATAGTTAGTAGGTTAGTGAATGAGAACTGCAGATGTTGACAAAAAGCATTACGAATGTAGCCTAAAAGTAGACTCATGCTTTATATTTCAAGTCTTAGTCATCAAATCTTGACATCCACCTTAATGCTCCTTGGAGTACATTACAGAGAAGTAATAATGTCTGATTCACAAACAAATTGTTCTTTTAAGTCACATCTTGTTAACTAATTACTTAATCCAGATAACAAAACTTGTTCGAATGATCCATTCATTAATTAGACTGGGTCTGGTTCTCCAGCTAGATCTGTTGCTCACACGATCAATTATACAGCTGAGGTCAAAAGTTTACATTCCCCTTTCAGAAGAGAAAATAATAGCTGAATTTATAAAAAATGACCCTGTTCAAAAGTTTACATTTTCTTGATTCTTAGTTTTGTTTTGTTACCTGAATGATTCACAGCTGTGTTTATTTTTGTATAGTGATAGTTATTTATAAATCCCTTGTTTGTTCTGAGCAGTTAAACTGCCTGATGTTCTTCAGAAAAATCCTTTAGGTCCTACAAATTTTTTGGTTTCCAGAATTTTTGTGTATTTGAACCCTTTCCAACAATGACTGTATGATTTTGAGATCCATCTTTCAACTATCACAGAAGGTTCAAGATGCTCCAGATGGAAAAACCATGCATTAAGAGTCAAGGGGTGAAAACTTTTTGAATTTGAAGATTATTCTGTCTTCTGGGAAACATGTAAGTATTTTCTGTAACCTCTGAAGGGCAGTAATAAATGGGAAAAATATGATATTTAGGAAAAATAAGAAAACATCTCCATTCTGTTTTCTGAAAAACAGCAGCCAGTTTGAACAACTATCACTAAACAAAAAATCACAGCTGTGGATCATTCAGGTAACAACACAGTATTAATAATCAAGGGGATGCAAACTTTTGAATGGGGTATTTCTTGTAATAAATTCAACTATTATTTTCTTTTGTGGACTATATGTAAACATCTCTAATGTGAAATATCTTATTCAGGTCAGTATGAAATAAACAATAACATTTTTTGTGTGATCCCTCTTATTTTGCTAAAATAATTTACATTTTGCAGATTCTGAAAGGAGGATGTAAACTTTTGATCTCAACTGTAGCAAATCAGTCAAACTACTTTTGTGATACTTTCAGATTTTTTTTTTTTTTTTTTTAATTTAATTTTTAATTGTTTTAGCAGTTTTAGCAACCAGGAAAAAACAAAATTTTTCCTACTGAAGAAATAACACTACCGTTTCTAAAGTTGTGGGTCAATAACATCAAAAATGTATGCTTTTATTTAGCAAGGATGCATTAAAGGAGAACAACAATTCACAAATAACTTACTCACCCCCTTGTCATCCAAGATGTTCATGTCTTTCTGTCTTCAGTCGTGAAGAAATAGTTTTTTGAGGAAAACATTTCAGGATTTTTCTCCATATAATAGACTTCATTGGTGACCCGATTTTGAACTTCCAAAATGTAGTTTAAATGCAGCTTCAAAAGGCTCCAAATGATCCCAGCCGAGGAAGAAGGGTCTTATCTAGTGAAACGATTGGTCAATTTTTTCAGAAAATAAAAATTTGTTTACTTTTTAAGCACAAAAGCTCGTGTAGCACAGGCTCTGGCATGCACGTTCACATACTATTGAATCAAGTCGGAAGGTCACGTGAACGTAGGCGGGTCTACAGACCCAGTGTTTACAAAGCAAACGCGCAAAGACTACGAAAGTGCAAGTCAAACGCTGTTTACAAACAAAAAGGTACAAAGATGTCGGACGATTCTGAAGTTGTAGGAGAAAATAAGATGTTTTTTGACATACTCTACCTTTTTGAGCCGGAGTACACAGACGATTAACTTGTGGTGATTCAAAGATGTGACTCGTAGTAGTGATGGGAAGTTTGGATCATTTTACTGACTTGGACCTTTGAGTCTCATGAGTTCATTTTAGCAAAATCAGCATCACGTGACAGCCCCATAAGATGAACGAACGACTCAAAAAATCCGAAGACTTGAAACAGGTGAACTAATTCCAGTACAGAACTTAATAGGACGTTGCGCATGCGCGACTGAACGAATCACTCCCCGAGACCACTCTACACAAGCTTTTGTGCTTAAAAAGTATACAAATTTTTATTTTTTGAAAACAATGACCGATCGTTTCGCTAGATAAGACCCTTCTTCCTTGGCTGGGATCGTTTAGAGCCCTTTGAAGCTGCATTTAAACTACATTTTTGGAAGTTCAAATTCAGGGCACCAATGAAGTCCATTATGTGCAGAAAAATCCTGAATGCTTTCCTTAAAAACCATAATTTCTTTACGACTGAAGACAGAATCTTGGATGACAAGGGGGTGAGTAAATTATTTGCAAATTGTTGTTCTGGAAGTGGACTTCTCCTTTAAATTAATCAAAAGTGTCAGTAAAGACTTTTACATCTTCACAAAAGATGTATATTTCAAATTCTGTTCCTTTGAACTTTGAATGCAAAGCACAACTGTTTTCAGCATTGATAATAATAATAATTTAAAAAAAATTGAGCACCAAATCAGCATAATAAATGATTTCTGAAGTATCCTGTGACACTGAAGACTGAAGTAATGGCTGCTAAAAATTAAATTTAAGATATATGTAATTAGAAAAGAGTTATTTTAAATTGAAATAATATTTAGTCATTGTAATGCTGTAATAATTTTAACATTAATGTTTTATGGTATTTTTGATCAAATAAATGCAGCTTTGGTTTTTTTTAAAAAAAAAAATCTCATCCACCTCAGACTTCTAAATGGTAATGTAAGTCATATAGGTTTGAAATAAGGGTTATAAATTATGAACTTATGTTTATGGATGAACTATTAATTTGGCAGCACAAGTCTGTAATCACAGGCACAACCCAAACAAGGAAGCTCATCAAATTATTTCCTGTAAACCATGAAGGTCCAAACAAATTTGTTAAAGTGATAGTTCACCCAAAAATTTAAAATTACCTCATGATTTACAGGGTCTTAAAAACTCTCTTGTGAACAGGTACAATACTTGGCAGAAGCTAGAGATTATGGTTTATAAAGTTTTAAATATGGATATTTTTCTTACACAAACACATCAATTTGCTTCAGAAGGTCTTTATTAACCCCCTGAAGCTGTGTGGAGTACTTTTATGATGGATGGATGCACTTTTTTGGACTTTAAAATCTCAGCAGCCATTCACTGTCATTATAAAGATGGGGAGAGCCAGGACATTTTTTTTTTAAATAACTCTAGATTGTATTCATCTAAAAGATGACAGTATATACACCTAGGATGGCTTGAGGGTGAGTAAATCATGTAGTACTGTCCCTTTAAGTTCATGCTTTTTTAGATAATCTTATTCATGTAAAAACAAAAAATTAAGAACATGGTACTGACGGTGCAGGCTGAGGGAGACGTTGATGGTCTTCTCCTCCGTGAAGCTCTTGGCATTGGGGAATTTGGCACACTTGAGTTGGGTGGCAGCGGGGGAGTCACCCATGTGGATCCAGCACACGGTCTCCTGGGCGTAGATAAAGTCCATAGCGGTTGTCTGCTTGGTGTTGATGGAGATGGGATTGGCTCCGCTCAGAGAGGTGGCTTGGATGTTCTGGGAGTTGGCTATGAGGAGGTACGGATGCCGATCTACAGGGTCTTAAACGTAGATGGGAAAGCATGGTGAGGTCTTGTCCTCAGGATTTGACCACACAGTGAGCAAGACAAAAACAGAACAAAGGATCAGCAGAAGCTATGTTCATTTCCTACCGTTCTTGGCCTTGCAGGAACGGTTGTCTGGTTGAGGCAAGTAGCCCTCCACACAGCTGCAGGTGTAGGAGCCATCTGTGTTTGTGCATGTCTGACTGCAAGTCCCGTACACTGCACACTCGTTAAAGTCTGATGCAGAGAAAGCCACATGGTAAAAAAAATTCACATACTTCTAGTCATCACTGAATTAATAAATCAAAGTCATTCAAAGCTCACCTTTGCAACTCTTTCTATCTTCTCCCACCTCATAGCCGTTCTTGCAGTAGCACTTTGGACCCGTCAGTGTGACTGCACAGTTGTAATGGCAGCCCATGATGGTGCAATTATGAGCATACTCTACAGCACAGGAAACAGAGAAATCAGACTGTTAGCAAAAAAACATCCACATCCAAATAAAATATTATACAGAAGAGATAAAAAAAAACGGTAAGTAGGACTAGACAATTCATAACATATATAACATTTAATATAATATAATATAATATAATATCCTGCAGTCTGCAGAGGATAAGCAGTTTGAAGAATAGATAGATGGATAATTTAAATGTTTTTTTATCTGCATATAAGGTGTCCTTGAGTGTCACATAATTATTATTATTATTATTATTATTAATTTAAAATATTTTTTATTTCAAAATATAAGTAAAACTTTTAGCAAAATCCAGCAATTGATACAATTGTGTATTATATTACATTACAAATTACACCTTTTAACAATAAAATAAAAAGTAAATAATATAGGCCTAAATGAATACTAAATGAACACAGGGAAAATTAGTGATGAGATATAAATTTTATGTGCAACAATATAACAACAACAACAACAACAATTACTTATACACATGCAAGATTTTTTTTTAAAGCCACGTTCTGAGGATGAATCACTGAATCATTTTTTTTTATTTAATCACTGAATCAAACCATTCTAACCATTTTTAAATAAAAATTAAATCAAATAAAAGCAAAACTTTTGTTTAATAAAATAAAATAAAATGAACAATAAGATTCAAACTATGTAACAAAATATAAAAACTAAAAACAACATTTACTTATGTGAAGTAAGATAGATAGATAGACAGACAGATGATAGAATCTTAAGAGTAAAATAAAAACAGTTTTTAAATAACTTTGATATGAAAAATGTATATCTCCATCAAAATAATACAAAATATATTATAAATATTGTACTGCCCAGTCGTTTTTTTTTTTTAACAAAACCAGGTCATAATAGCTCAAAATTGGTTAAGCAGGTCATCTAGTTTTTTTTTTCCTAGTTGTTTATCTAGAACACAGTTAACCAGATAAACCAGACTTCCATGAAGCCAGCCCCAAATAAGTCCAGCTAATTAAAACCACCTAGGATCAGCCTTAGTCTGTTATGAATGTCTCTCTCATTTACGTGCAAAATGTGATACTTGGTACTTTATACTTGATATTTGTGAAAATGGCTTGTTGTTGTGATTTCCATGCGTGTGGTGTACAGTGAAAAGCTTTTAGTGCTCTTAGAGACGCCTTTAGGACATCTTGGCAAAATATAAAAGCGCAACAGGGGCTTCATTGCCCGACCAACCAAAAACACAGACACACAGAGCGTATGATTAAAAGGTTTGACTGGACACAGATGAGTGCACTTGGTTTTATACTGTGGGTATTGCTGTTCTGCCAAACACTGTATCACTGTCCACCAACCTCTGTGTGAACTCAGACTGCGGCTTTGCTCAGACAAAAAAACAAGTCTCCACGTGCCCACCGGATACACACAGGTCTGGGAAAGCCACATCCATCAAAACAGTGATTTTGTCTGATATGTTAATGTGGGAACGGTTCAGGGAAGTACAAAATCACAATGGTAATATTTACTTAAAGAACTCCTTTATAATCCCATAGGATTTTTAGACCAGGTACATCCATCTCGATTTATCTGATCGCAAGCTGAATGAGCTAAATACACTCACAAATGCGAGCCGACCTTCACAGAAAGTCAAAATTAAAAATAAAATAACCATTTTACAAAATCTTTCAGAAGTAAATTTTAAAATCCAAACATTAACAGTCACTGGAGATGCATTTGAGACTGAAAACAAACAAGGCAACCATAAGGCATTCGGTCAGTTATGATTTAAAAACCCAAAATGCTCAAGTCCAATTGGCCCACAATGCACTGCAACGCTGTCTCCTCCTCTCTGTCCTTTCTTTCTCCTACAGAGACTCAACCACACAAATGTACGCACAGGGACAATGAGAGTCCTCATCACACAAAAGCCTGTGGCACTGAGAGGTACAATGGGGCTTTTGTGGAATGTGTAGAGAGGAAGATGTGCAGGCAAAACACTACGGCCTGTATCGAATCAATTCCCCCATACCATCCAACCACAGCTCATACACTGACCTCACACCCAAAAACTACTCCAAACAGCGTTGAGGGCGTTCGGGGCATAGCGTTGGCGACCCAAAAACTGTCAGTCATGAGCAGGTCTAGACAGAGTCTGCAGACGTCTACTGTATTTTTCTAAATGAATTTAAAGGGACAGTTCACCTAAGAATGTAAATTCTGTAATCATCCTAAAGTTGTTCCAAATCAGTATGAATTTTTTTCTTCAGCTAAATACAAAAGAAGATATTATAAAGAAATCATGATGTGAGAAACCAAATTTCCCTTTATCTTTTGACACAGAAGAGGTCTTTGTATGCTTAATACATCCTGCAAATTTCATAACCTAAAATGTCCTCATCATCAGTAAAGAAGCATTTTCGTACAGTATTAACCCTCAGAAAACAGCTCGTTTGGATCCGAGATGCAAAGTGATGTCACCCAGGCAGAGTTGTTTGCATAAACACTCCCTCAAATGCAAGGCATCAACGAAATAGTCGTCTTCCCACCAAAGAACATTCGTGTTTACGTGTTTAGTTTAAACAGCTTGTTCGCGTCTTTGAACAGATATCAAAAGAATCCCAGCGTTAGGAACAAGTGGATTTTGTCAGAGGTTTGTTCGAGCTTCAGAGGATGTTGTTTTGTAAACGAGGCACAGTCTCAGAAAGAGTTCACAAAGAAACATTTGTTGAAAGACGAAGCTAGATCTAGATCTGACTGCAGCTGCATCACAAACTGTAAGTAAATGATCTGATAATGTATTATCTGGAAATGGGTGCTTTTTTTGGATCATGTTGTCAAAACACTCACGTGCAATAGCGAGGCGTTAATATGTTTCCTATGCAATGACGTTAGCCAATCATAACAGTGGCCGACTACTGACAAGCCTTAAAGGACCTGCCCATTAAAAACAGGTTGTTTTAAACAGAGGGTTAAAAATTGTTTTTTTTTTCCACACATTTATATGTTATTTGTGCAAAAAACTTTATTAACATTATAAGTAAACCTCAAGGACCATTTTTAAATAATTATACAAAAAAAATCCATGCCACGACCCCTCTAAAGAATGTTAGTAACCATAGAGTTTCTGGTTCCTATTTAATTCTATAGTATTTTTTCTATTTCTTTTTATATTTAACAGAAACATTTTAAAGGTTTGTCAACTTGAGGGTGAGTAAATGATGAAAATTTTCATTTCTGGGTAAACTGTTCCTTTAAGTAAGGACATGCTTATGAACATTCAAAATGTGACATAAGGACTTTCATAAACATGTACCCAGTCCTGTCATATTTATACATTAATACAAGTCCAGCAGCAGAGTTTGTAAAAACAAACTGAAAATGTGTTGACAGTTAAGGACTTAAAATGGAAATATGGATTAATGTAGAGCGGTTCACCCACTGACATCTACTGTAAGTCAATTTCTATCAGCACCGGGTTTCTTCTGTTTATTTTACGTATTACAGTACAAGTTGAAACAGTTTCTCAAGTATGCCACAAAATGTGGTCAAATGACATTAATTTGAATATGATCGCACCTGTTTCTAAACCAGGTTTTGCCAAAAAAACTTCTTATTTCTATTATATTTGGCTATTATTATTTGAAATCAGAACTATATGTCTGTTTGTGGGTCTTACAAATATTTATCCAATGAAAAGCTTTCAAAAGAGCTTGCGACTAATCCTCAAAACACCGTTGGATCCTCAGATTGTCAGTCAAACCTCGTAACTTCAGCCCGCCTACATTCAGAATGAAGTGCCATGACGCACAGTTTGAAGACAGACGTCTACTTCTTCTCAATGCAAGTTAAATAACTGATGTTCCAAACTGATGTTGGAATAAGTACAGCATTTTCTTCGCTCAAGAAACACTGTTCACTGAAATAAAATTATTTAAAATAAGACAACCATTACAAAAAAGAAACCAGAAGGCCTTTAAAAATTCTTGTAGACAATGTGGAGCCTTGGAGTCAAAAAGCTTAAAAACTGCTGCTTTTCACCAGGAAAATCAGATGAATTCCATGAAATCATTTCCAATCACTGGGAAATCATCTTTTTTAAGAGATTACACAAAATTGGAATGATTTTTTTGTTGATTTTTCCAAAACAATATTTTAAAATCACTGACACTTCCCGGTTTTCCACACCCACTGGGAATATTCCTCTGAGCAGGAATTTACCTCCAATCGGCAAGTGTAGACTCCAATTCCCACAGCCATGCCTTGCCTTGTGGGTATTTAGATTGGTATGCAACCCACGTGTTTGTGGTTTATTGGGGCAACGAAAATGATTTTTCGAGGATCATTTCAAGTAACCGTAAGAGTGCAGCCAACATTCCATTATAATTAACAGTGGAGTGCTGAAAAAAAAAAAAAAAAAAAAAACGATGCAGAAAGCGAGAAAAACAAAGGGCGAGACAGAGAAGGTTGGAAGGTTTAATACCACACCACAGAATCTCTCAAAGGCAACAGCTACAAAAACACTGGCAGCCAGACCTAAAATCACTGTTCAACCGCACCATGTGCGAACCACTCAACCTGTTACAACATTACTATTAACAGGTCCAGGATCAGCTCTGTTCCATATGTCTGGAGCAGGAAAACTTCTTCAGAACATCCAGCTCTCTCGTTCTCAAGCCAGACTTATGCACAAGCAGAGAATCGGGACACACATCCCACATGCTTCATAAGGAGAACAGGAAATGGCTGAAAATTTCATGCTTCCTATTTTGGCACTTGTGATTTCCATTAATATTTCAGTTGACGAGTGGGAGAGAAGGCCAGTTTTGGGAAATAAATAACCATAAGCAGAGATGCTACTAACTTAACTGCATGTTTCAGTAGCGTGACAGCAGGGAACGCAGCTGCTCTAGTAAAAGCTAGTTTATACAACACAGCAGTAAAGCATTACAAAACGCTACATCACTGTGTTTGTCCATGTGACATCAGTGGTTCAACCTTAACTTTATGAAGCTACGAGAACACTTTTCACGTGCAAAGAAAATCAAAATAACGACTTGAACAATTCTTCTCTTCCATGTCAGTCTTCAAAGTGCGTTCAGTACCATGACGCACAAAGAGTATTATCATAGCTTCATAACATTGCAGTTGAACCACTGGCGTCACATGGACTATTTTAACAATATCCTTACTACCTTTCTGGACCTTGAATGTGGTGGTTTCGCTGCTATCTATGCAAGGTCTGAAAGCTCTCGGATTTCATCAAAAATATCTTAATTTGTATTCTAAAGATGAACAATGATTTTACAGGTTTGGAACTTCAGGAGGGTAAATAATAGATAGAATTTTCATTTTTGGGTGAACTATCCCTTTATCCGCTGCAACCAGAGATTATCAATAGAAATTTGGCACAGAAATATGATTTTTAACATTCATTACTGTTATAGCACCACCTATGGTCGAGTTTCCATAAAATGTTGCATGCTTGTTTAGAATCATCTGTTGCATATGCTCACCTAATTTTATGAAGGTTTGAGTTTTCATTTAGGATTTATAGGCTTTTGAGTATAATTTGCCCTACTCCTTTTCTAATTGACCCTGTTATAGCTACCCAAAGGACAAAATTAAACTTTTGATAAATTATTGATCTAGAGAGTCCAGAGTATTGGACTGCAGTGGTTTTGCCAGATTGAGCTAAAAACCTAAGACTAGTTCGCAAATATTTTCTACATTTTCTCAATCCTTTAACAAACGGTTTGATCGACAGCAGTGGTTCTAGAGGCAAAGTTGTTCAGAATGAGAAGGCCTATTGTATGACACAAATATCGTGTGTATGTATGAAAAAACACATAATTTACAATCGTTTGTGCCAGCGGTTCTCAACTCCAGTCCTCGGGGCCCACTGCTCTGCACATTTTGTATGTTTCTGAATCTGACACACTCCGTTCAGTTCATGGATCTTTCTCCTAAAGAGCTGATGATCTGAATCAGGTGAATTAAATTAGGGCGACATACAAAATGTGCAGAGCAGTAGGCCCCGAGNACACATAATTTACAATCGTTTGTGCCAGCGGTTCTCAACTCCAGTCCTCGGGGCCCACTGCTCTGCACATTTTGTATGTTTCTGAATCTGACACACTCAGTTCAGTTCATGGATCTTTCTCCTAAAGAGCTGATGATCTGAATCAGGTGAATTAAATTAGGGAGACATACAAAATGTGCAGAGCAGTAGGCCCCGAGGACTGGAGCTGAGAACCACTGGTTTACACCCTTGAAAATCGCCCCAGTGCCCTATTTCTTTTAAATTTCTCAGAGACCTTTAGGGCCATCAGTAAAAAAGGCCTGTTGAGTTTCGTTTCTTTGCGTCAGAGAGTTGAAAGTCCAACTTTTTTTGATAATTACTGATATTCGCTTTCCAAAGAAACTTCCTGCACTGATTTGGTTCCAATCGGGTGAGAAACTGAGGACTAGTTCGCAAAAGTAGGTTCTTCAAAAAATGCTAAACACCTGGAAATTTCGCCAGGGTGACAGACAAATCTGAGGCATGCTTGAGCCTGCGATGAACGGTTAAGGAGTTATGAGCGATTTCATACTTTTGATCATTGCAGCACCCCTGTCAGGCCGATTGGGGTGAGCACTGGTGACGCTGTAGGCGGTGTGAGTACTACCATCCCTCCAAGTTTCAAGTCTCTACGACTTACGGTTTGGTCTGCACGATCAGTTTTATGTGGAGATTTCTAATCTTTGGCAACTCTAACAATTACAATAGCGTTTCAGCGCTACAAGTTTGAACCCCTAAAATGATCTTATTGATCCCAAACTTTTGAATGATAGTATATGGTTAAATTGCATTTAAATATATTGCAACACTGTAGACTGTCCAAAAAGATGCACGCTGGATTGCATTTACTTTTAGTGGTGAAAGACTATTATGCCACTCCGCTGCAAAAAAAACTTGAACCACTTCATGGCACTGTATAACACACTTTGTAGCATGTTTGTGTGTAATATTTCTCACGTCTGAGATCTTGCTGTCAGTCTGATGGCAGGTCTGTGCATGCTTTTGTGTGTGTGTGTGTGTGTGTATGCGAGTGCATATGCGTGCTTGGTAATAATTGAGAATGGGGGGAAATTTTTTCTTGACAGCAAGAGTTCTTGTCAGGTCAGGGGGTTGCTGAACTTCAGCTTTGGTCTACGTGTGGTGTGTTTGTTCAAGAATGATTGGGAAAGATATGAGCAAACCTTTCGGCTAAAAGCAGTTTCGGGACACGCACACACAAACAAACCAGCGTTGAAGTTCACTGACTCCTAAATGGACAAAAAA
>JAHKKF010514558.1:0-18520 GCA_019740295.1 Labeo calbasu | reverse complement strand
TTCCTAGAAAACAATATTATATTATATTATATTATATTATATTATATTATATTATATTATATTATATTATATTATATTATATTATATTATATTATGTTGTATTATGTTGTATTATATTATATTATTATATATACAGTATATTTAAATAGCTAAACAAATAATACATATAATATAATAATATAATTATGCAGTATGTCATCTGTGTAATTAAAAAGAATTAAAATGTCTAAAGAGAGTAAAGTCACTGAATAAAATAGAATAAAGAAAATAAA
Source organism: Labeo calbasu (assembly GCA_019740295.1). Lineage (NCBI taxonomy): Eukaryota > Metazoa > Chordata > Actinopteri > Cypriniformes > Cyprinidae > Labeo > Labeo calbasu. Next base: position 18,248 of record JAHKKF010514558.1, on the reverse strand, counting down.
GAAAAAAAATAAAATCAGTACAATAGTATAATACAATCTGTACAGTAGAAAAAAAATACATTATTTTAGTCTTGGTTTCCAATAAAACAAAAAACAAAACAAAACAAAAATTTGATGAAACAAAATCCTAAAAAGATACATTTTTCATGGAAAGCATGATTATATTGTATTATATTATATTATATTATATTAAAAAACAAGAAAAATATTTTATTATAACAATTATATTATGATGATTATGATATATTATGATTAATATCTAAAATAATTATAATTATTAATTAAATAATTTACTGTATATATTTTTAGATACTTTACATCTAAAAATGTTTATATATTTTTACTGGTAAAAAACAAGACAAAACTGCTAAATACTGAAGTGACTTCAGTACTTTATATAATAAAAGTGGACTGCTGGGTGCCTCAAAGTCACTAGTTTACTGACCAAAATTCTCTGTGGCCCAATTAGAGCAGGTCTCGGTCATCTCTTTTTTTCAGTCTCAAGGCGTCTCTCTCCCCCTCATAGATTTAGTCAAATCTCTCCCTGTTCTTAGCCACCAGTGAGAAACAGAGCATTCTAAAGGGGACATGCATGACTGCTGATGACACAAAGCACAACGCAGTATTGCAGTTAGATATGATGTTATTGAGTAACATGCTGGAGGACTGCCTCAGTTTGGTGTTAAAACACATTAAGTTAACAAGCTGAACAAAAAGAACATTACAGAGAATCACAGCAGGGAGATATCATAAATGCTGAACAATTCAAACAACATTTACAATACCTCCCTTCTAAATAAAACCTGAGCTCCCTGTAATGTTTATTTCAAATTTGCCATATAAATGAGGCCCGATTAAACATTACGAGAGGATGATTTGGGTCTCCAGCAGGCCCAGTAAAATCTAGCGTTCCCTTTATAAGCTCTCCATAGGTGCATCTGGCTCTTACTGTCCAGTGTGAACTCTAGCACAAACTCGCTGCTGTCAACGGAGAAGTTGTGCTTCCAGCTGACGTTAGCATAGTCATTGTTAGCATCCACGGTCAGATTCCAGATCTTTACATTCGGGGCTATGCAGAACAGGTGGGAGAGGAGTACACTTCAATATTTTCGGATACAGACACTGGTAAGGTTACATACGCTTAAACTTAAAGACCCCATGAAACCTAAATTTGACTTTGGTATCTTTTAGTTTCGATTTCTTAGCTTTGAGGTCAAACAGACAAAGCGTTTAGCAGGTATATACGATCCTCTGGAAAGGCTACACCAAAAAACACGGCTATTATTCTGCACTTTGGGGCCTATGTCTATGTTGGTGTAATAAAATGCTCTTTAGAACGAAAATGTTTCCTTCATGGTCACATTAGCGAAAACATTAGCGCCCATTATCAATAGTGTAGCAATGCATAAAGCACTACTTTGAAACTAAGTGTTTTATTGGTTAAACGTGACAAATTAATGAGTAAACACTTTAACAAGCTTGAATCCGATGCCAAATCCTTGACAGATTTTGCATGACTGATTTACCCTGAAGATTTTCGCCATACAAAACCTTACTCTTAAAGGGACAGTTCACCCAAAAATGAAAATCACACCATGATTTACTCACCCTCAAGCCATCCTAGGTGTATATGACTTTATTTTTTCAGACAAATACAATTACAGTTAAATTTAAAAATGTCTTGGCTCTTCCAAGCTTTACAATGGCAGTGAATAGGTGTTGAGATTTTGAAGTCCAATAAAGTGCATCCATCCATCGTAAAAAGTACTCCACACAGCTTAGGGTTAATAAAGGCCTTCTGAAGCGAATTGACGCATTTGTGTAAGAAAAATATCCATATTGACACCTTCTGTTAACGGTTATACGTGTGTTCACGAGATAGTGGTGTTTCAGCGGATGACGTAGGTGTAGCGTAAGCTCCAGTGAGAATATGCTAGTCGTAGTAGTAGTCTTCTCTTGGCTTATATTGAAATCCCCTGACATTTGTCTTTTCAAATTCTCATTTTGTACATCTAATTTGGGTCCAGTGTTTTGTTTTGCTCTCTCCCCTGCGCTTCCATGTTCAAAACCCTGTTCATCTTCGCCTCTCTCGTGAACGCACGTACGACCATTAGCGGAAGCTAGAAATTACGATTTATAAAATTGTAAATATGGATATTTGTATTATACAAATGCAACAATTCACTACAGAAGGTCTGAGCAGTGTGGAGTACTTTTTATGATGGATGGATGCACTTTATTGGACTTCAAAATCTCAACACCCATTCACTGCCATTCTAAAGCTTGGAAGAGCCAGGACATTTTTGAACATAACTCCGATTTTAAGTCATACACATCTAGGATGGCCTGAGGGTGAGTCAATCATGGGGTCATTTTCCATTTTGGCTGAGCTATCCCTTTAAGGGCTCAATATACCTCAAGCAACATCAAATAAGTCAAAATGAAGTTCAGAGTTTGAACTTTGTTATGTGTCTGTTATGTTATTGAGAATTTAGCACACAGCACATATTTGAATATTCATCTAAACACCACTTCAAGCAGCGTGGGTGGTGTCATAATGTATGAAAACGGTATATTGTTGTGTTTAGTTTAAGCTTTTTAGCTATAAAAACATAGCTATTTCCCACCTGTAAATACTGTCCTAAATCCATCAACATAAGAAAGAACATTTCATGGGGTCTTTAAAAGAGCTGAATGCTTTAACTAGAAAACATTATCAATATCTGCTAATATGTGTGATTTCATTTCTAACTTTTTTGTTTATTGCTCAACATCATGCATTTAATTTTCTAACGCAACTAGACTTTTTGTACAGCAAATGTCAGTACTATTTCTGCATAATTTGAGTTTTGTGTGTCCATAAAGGAACCAGACAAACATCAATCATTCCCTGTCCTAAATGGCCCACTAACCGAGTCAGTCATACATAATAAATGTCATCTAAACAAGAGGACACAGTGATTTGATCTAATTGGTCTGTACTGTGGGCGTTCCCAATGCACACTGTGTCAGATACCCAGCATTTTCCAATCCACTGTTTTAGGAGACATGGGCCGAACAGGAAGAACCGTGGTGGAAGCTGTTGTAGTAGTGGTAGTAGTTGTGGTAGTTGTGGTAGTTGTAGTAGTAGTAGTTGTAGTAGTAGTGGTAGTAGTAGTAGTAGGTTTGGGCGGAGCAGCAGTTGTAGGGGCTGGTGTGGTTGGTTCTGGGGTAAGTATTGTTGGGATTGGGTCAGTGGAGAGGGGAGGGGGAGGAGGAGGAGTTTCGAACATCAAGGCATCTGTAAAGTTAACGGCTGAGAGGAAGAACAGAGAGAAGTTTAGGTGGAAGTTCCAGGGTTAAGCACAAGAGAGACAAAGAGAAGCAAGAAAACACAGAACAAGAATGAGTTAAATAAATGGAATTTCCACAGTTCCCTTTTTCCAAAACTTATTCGGTGAAAGAAAGTGTTCCAAATGGAATGCTGCATGCTGCATATTATCTAGTGTATTCTACCTGCTATTTATACTATTATCTACAAACTGTGCATTAACTAAAAAAAAAAATTGTGTTTTTTTTGTATGTGGGTGTATACGTATGTATGCATGTATACAATACCATTCAAAAGTTTGGGATCAGTCAGATGTTTAATGTTTTTTAAAGAAGTCTCAAATAACAAAATGAAATTTTCATCAGCCATTACTCCAGTCTTCAGTGTCACACGATCCTTCAGAAATCATACTAATATGCTGAGTTATTATCAGTGCTAGAAGTAAAACTGATACTTTTTTAGGACCTTTGATAAATAAAAAGTTAAAAAGAACAACATTTATTCAAAATATAAGTCTGTACTATCACTTTTTATCAATTTAACACATCCTTGCTGAATCGAAAAATTAATTTCTTTAAAAAAAAAGACAGAAACAATTTACTGACCCCAAACTTTGAACACTAGAGTATATTGTTACAAAAGATTTCTATTTTAAATAAATGCTGTTCTTTTTAACGTTTTATGCATCAAATCGTGAAAATAGTATTACAGGTTGCCAAAAAAGTATTAGGCAGCTGTTACTGTTTTAATGAATCAATAAATCAACCAAATTGATAATAAATCAGCATATTGATTTTTGAAGACTGGAGTAATGATGATGAAAATTCAGTTTTGCATCACTGGAATAAATTCTATTTTAAAGTATATTAAAATAGAAAACTACTATTTAAAACTGTAATAATATTTCCCAATATTACAGTTTTTTCTGTATTTTTAATCAAATAAACACAGCCCTGGTGAGCATAAAAGTCTCCTTTAAAACATTAAAAACCTTACTGATCCTCCATTACTGTGTATGTTGCACTACCAATCAAATGTTCAGGGAGCATGACTTCTTTTTTTAAGCAACTGGTATTTTCATGAAATTTATACTTTTTATGCTTAGCACAGATGCATTAAATTGATTAAAAGTGACGGTAACAACAATTATAATGTTAAGATTTATAATAATAAATTTTACTATTTTTACTGTATTTTGTATAAAATAAATACAGACTTTGCAAGCATAAGAAACTTTTCAAAAACATTTAAAAGTCATATGTGACCTTGACCACAAAACCAGTCATAAGGGTCAATTCTTGGAAACTGAGATTTATACATCATCTAAAAGTTGAATAAATAAGCTTTCCATTGATGAATGGTTTGACAATATTTAGCCGAGATACAACTATTTAAAAATCTGGAATCTGAGGGTGGTCTAAAAAATCTAAATATTAAGAAAATCGCCTTTAAAGTTGTCCAAATGAAGTTCTTAGCAATGCATATTACTAATCAAAAATGACGTTTTTATATATTTATGGTAGGAAATGTACAAAATATCTTCATGGAACATGATCTTTACTTAATATCCTAATGATTTTTGGCACAAAAAGAAAAATAAATCATTTTGAACCACACAATGTATTGTTGGCTATTGCTACAAATATACCTATGCTACTTATGATTGGTTTTGTGGTCCAGGGTAACATATTGTCCCAATGCCTATGTATAAGAATTTAATTTTCTAGATCATGACAGACATCCAAATACCAAGTATGACCAGAAATTATGTCATTCAGTAAAGAATATTTGCATCTTTAAGATGCCAATATTTTTCAGTGCTTGTTTGTTTAGCTCGTTTTACTTCTCAAATATCATTTGAAATATTCAGCTTTGTGATATCTGTGAGCATGAATGTCAGCGCGTCATGCCGCTGAGGAATACTGAAGAGGTTGCATAGAGGGTAACTAAAAATTGATTGTGGTGCACCACCAAGGGGAAAAACAGGGTCACTACAGACCACTGTGCTAAAGCTGCAACCATCTGCTACAATATATATCCTCACATCTACTGGCATTTTGAAACGACTGAAAATCATACCTAATGGGATTTAACAAACAAACTTTGCAGAGCTGTCAATACAAAAAGAGACTTTCTGTGGAAATCCATTAGAAGAACACACAGTGGATAGAATCATTATCACCGAAGATAGAGATTCATAATGAAAAAATATTCCTTATTGTACATCTTTGCTATTTGGAAGCTTTTACCTTAGAAACGACAGTGCTTTGAGTTCCATATAAAAACTATATATGCAGTTTCCAAACTCAATTTGACAGGCAGAACTAAAAAATATCAATATCTGGCAAAGGTTAAGCCAGGCAGAGTGTCAGAGAGCCCCGAAGCGCTTGGTGACATTAAGTTTTGCCAGACCAAGACATGCTAATGGATGTGAATCTTTTGCACAGGGGTGTGGTTTCAGATCAACACAGCCAATCAGCCATAACTAAGTGCTCTCTTACCTGTATGTCTCCACCTGACACGAAATTTTAAAAAAAGGTCCTAGACAGAGGAGAAATGAAGGTGGCACAAGCAGAAGCGGCGGCGTGCATTGCGAAAGCAACAGTTTGTGACGGTGAGCTGATTTAACACAACCCTCACTATCTGCAGCTTTGCCTCATCTAATACTAACCTCCACGTATCAAAAAAAACAGCTCATAATTACTTCACCGATACACTTATTAACTATTATGCTGTTTTTGTCATAGATGGATTCACAACCAAACATCATCACTCCATTTGTACTGTTCCATAAGCCGCTCAACCATACAGTAGCACGAAAAATCGAATTTCATTCGTTGCACAGCATTATTTGCATGACTGAAAAGAGAAAACTTCTGTCACTTTTGTAAAGCTTAGTCTTGCATGTTAACACCAATTAATTAACTATGAAAATATTGATAGATTTGACATTTTAGGGTATTAATCATAATTTTGCATTATTTTCATTCACTCTGAAAGAGCAGCTGGCAAAGGAAAGCAGTCAGTTACACAAATACCACACAAACTGCTTCCTCTCTGACTATTTGCAATCTGTGTTAAATCTTTTTAAAAACATTTAGTGTTGGTTCAACAGGTATTGTACAATTCAATGGGCTAATGATATAACTGGTATCCTCCAGTACGAAATTCTATTTATTCAGCATTCATGACAATATGCTCTTTAGATTTACCAGAAAAAGAGAAGATTGAGATTTCATTGCTGTCAACACAAAGCGCATAGTCAATGGATGCAATTTTCACCCAAACCACTTAACTAGTCAACAGCAGTAACCGCATTCTCCTCACAAATGTCCACACAGTATCTGATTTTTTTTTTAATATGAACTTCCCTAAACACAAACGACTGTATCAAGCATTACCACTAGAGGTCTCTATTTTTTAAACTCAATGTGGTTCAATCTGGCTCCTAGCTAGATTTACACCAAAATGGTAAGAGGAGCATGCTAGGATATGCCAAGCAAGGCATGTGGTAGGAAGTGATGTCATAGCCAACATAGCAAGGTGCCATCAGGGATTAGGTGTCAATCAATAAATCACAAATTATGTCAGAGCCACACATAACTTTAATCTTATTTGTGTGGCGCTTTAGGCGCAATAGGATCTTACCAGCATCATAAAGAGATAAAACTCTAGTTATCTACACTGAGAGCAGATTCAGAGACTTCACAAAAGTGCAAGAGCCCATCCCTGAAAGCACACAGTGACATGGATGATGGCAGACGGACAAATAGACGAATAGGGACAGGCATTTATTTACAGTGCAGCTGAACAGTGTTAAAGTTAAAGAGTTAAAGGTGAAATGTGCAATTCCTAGAGGTACCAAATAAAAAAAACTCTTTTCAAAAAACGTTCAAATACTTCCAAAAATTACAAAAAATGTACAGATAATTTACTCACCCTCTTGTCATCCAAGATGTTCATGTCTTCAAGAAATTATGTTTCTTGAGGAAAACATTTCAGGATTTTTCTCCATATAGTGGACTTCAATGGTGCCCCCGAGTTTGAACTTCCAAAATGCAGTTTAAATGCAGCTTCAAAGAGCTATACACAGTCCCAGCCGAATTAGAAAGGTATTATCTAGCATAACAATTGGTTATTTTCTAAAAAAAAAAATAACTAAAAACAACAAAATCACAGTTTATGTACTTTTCAACCTCAAATGCTTGTCTTGTCTAGCTCTGTGATGCGCATGCATACTCTGTGTAATCTGGGTTGAAACAGTATGTCGAAAAAAATATAAATTGTAAATTTTTTTATAAAATAACCGATCGTTATGGTAGATAAGACCCTTCTTCTTTGGCTGGGATCGTGTGAAGCCCTTTGAAGCTGCATTTAAACTGCATTTTGGATGTTCAAACTCGGGGGCAACATAGAAGTCCACTATATGGAGAAAAATCCTGAAATATTTTCCTCAAGAAACACAATTTCTTTGCGACTGAAGAAAGAAAAAACATGAACATCTTGGATGACAAGAGGGTGAGTAAATTATCTGTAAATATTTGTTCTGGAAGTAAACTTATCCTTAGTAAGTACTCAGCTGCACTGTTACATATTTAAGAAGTAGACAGAAAATTTGAGAGAAAGACAGACAGAGGCTGAAGCAGAGACAGAGCTGGGCAATAGAGAGGCAGGCAGGCAGGCAGGCAGGCAGGCAGGCAGTCCATTCCCCCATTACCTACAACTGTAGAATCAGTATCTGGGGTGCCTTCAGTCAACACCACAGGAAAGACAGGAGGAGAAGAGGGGAGAGCAAAGTAGAAGAAGAAATCAAGCAGTTAAGAGAGAAACAGACAGAGTTAAAGACACCACAAAGCATCAGGAAACAACAGTGTGAAGGAGACGGTAAAGTATTATTAGAAGGAAAGAGAACGACAGGGTGGAGCACAGACTGGAACACACAATGATTCTGCTCTCAGATTCTCTAACAGCTCACGGACTTCAGAAAGAGATGACTCGCTTGCTGACCTTCATTAGTGAAATGTGGTGACTCCACGGCGTACACTTCTCCTGCTCCGACCTGTGTGCGAGCTGAAAGGTAGAACTTGAACCGGGTGAAGCGGTTAGGCAGATTCATGATGTACTCTGTCACGTTGGGTGGAAAACTCTGGACCTTCCTCTCTCCTGCCTGCGTCCCGTTCACTGGAATCATAATTATGATTATAATTCACAGTCATAATTATGAGTTTGTTTGCTACGGTGTTCTGAGTGACTGTTAGTGTGGCTTTCTGTATGTTTATTCACTCATCTTTGAGGTTTCTATTTGTGTACGGTAAGCTCACCTGTGTGGTATTGGAGTGTGTAACCAATCAGGACACCGTTTGGCTCCAGGGGCTTGTCCCACTTCAGGTGAACCACGTCTGTGTGCCTCTGAATCCTGAAGTACTTTGGAGCCCCTGGCTCTATGAAAGGATTATAAAAGTTGTTCATATTCTGCTTTTGGATACAAACAACACACACTATATAAGTATAGTGTGGTTTATCTTACCTCCCTCCTTGGTGTAGAACTCCACAGTGTTGCTTTGTGGTCCCTCATATTCTCTATTAGCTACCACCATGTACATCTTGTATTTGCTGTATGGAAAAAGCTCTGTCAGGATGCCAGAGGGATGTTCGGCCGTGGTGAAGAAACCTTTATGCAACTTTGTCTTGTTTACTTTCAGGCCCTTTATGAGGCTGGCCTCCCGCCAGTAGTACAACTGAGAATGTGATATGAATATTGAGTTAGAAATGGTGGCAAATAAGTCTGTTTAGAGCAATATACAGTGCCTTGTGAAAGTATTCATTCAGTATTCAAAAAGACTTGAGGCTGTAAAGGCGCTTTAACTAAGTAGTACGTTTAGGGTATGAATACTTATGCAATGTACCCATTTCAGTTGTTTATTTCTAATAAATTTGCTAAGTTGTTACAAACTTGTTATTTGCTTTGTCATTATGGTGTATGGAGTGTAGATTGATGTGGGAAAAAAAGTTCTTTAAAACAGTTTAACATAAGGCTGCAACATGACAAAAAATAAAGGGGTATGAATACTTTCGCAAGGCGACACCAGCAGGTAAAGTTACAGCGGGAGTCTGTGTCTCTCTCGCCTCAAACTGCATTTTGGAAGTTCAAAATCAGGGCACCATATCAGTCCATTATATGGAGAAAAAAGACATGAACATCTTGGATGACAAGGGGGTGAGTAAATTATTTGTAAATTGTTGTTTTGGAAGTGGAGTTCTCCTTTAAAAAGTAGTCGAGCATAACTTTACAAATAAAATATATTGTTTAAATTGTTAAACATGAGATTTATACCTGGCTTTAATAAATAGAATATTGATTATATTGATTATATGCTTTTGTGTCAGGCAGATGTTTGGCCACTCACCTTGTACTCTTTAAACTCTCCGTTCACAGTGCTGGGGTCCACAGGCACCCAGTGAACATTTACTTTAGTGCTGTTGATCTTCGACACCCTGAGCTCTGTTGGTGCAGCGGATGGTTCTAATGGGAAAAGTACAATAGCATAAGTACAAAACAAACCAGAAAAGGTGTTAAAGACTATAAAAGTGTCACCAAATATGAAATCTTAGCACTCACTGTCTTCCCCAGAATAACCAATGACTATGTTTGACTCAGGGCTGCGTCCAAAGTCATTGACGGCCTGTATTTTGATCTCATATGGGACATAGGTGTCTGTATTATGAACAATGTGCTTTGTTCTGGTTGTGGTTATGTTATTCCATTCATCCTCATTGTCTTTCCTTCTCCATGATACCACATATCGCAGGTTTGGCCCGTTCCTTTCTGTGTTTTGAAGTGCCTGTACAGATAGATTAGCTCACCAACTGTTGCATCTGTCTGCTTTTTAGAAATATTTTGCTAAACCTGGTTTATCGTACCTGCCACGTGATCTCCATGTTGTTCTTCTTGCTTCCCCAGCCTTTAAGACCACTCGGCAAAACATCAGGTGCTAAAACAAATCATTACGTGTTAGTAAATGATTGTTTAAACATACTCTCTAACATATTTCTGTCAGAGCTTATGGATACAGCTGATCTCTTACGGGCTCCGCTGGTCTGATAGCGTGCAGAGGGGAGGCTAGGTTGACTCTGGCCGACAGCATTGATTGCTATCACTCTGAACTGGTAGTTAACGAAAGGTGACAGTTGCAGGTTAACCGAGTTTAGGTTGCCATCAAATATAGACTGGTTCTGCCACCTCCCTGGCTCCCACCTGTCCTCTTCAAACTGGACAAGGAAATCTGCAGAAACACAAGGAGACAGCGTCAGAAAATTACAATAACTGTTACAAAAGCTAATTATTTTTGGTATTGGTCAATAAAAAGGAGATATTAAAGATAAAATGATCTTTTGATTCAGGTAAAACTCAACAGCATCATTAAAAGAGGCAATTCTTTAAACTTACGTGTAACAGGACTGTTGTTTTCATTCCCAGGCACCCAGGTGAGTCTAACGCTACGTGCTGAAGGGTCCGAGAGCTCAAGATCCTGAGGTGGGTCGGGTCGACCTGAAAGAGAACAATATACTAATTAACCATGTTAACTTATACAAGCACTAATTATTTTCAGAAGTTCAGAGTAAGAATTAAAAACAGAGATTGACTGTTAGAAGCTTTTTTAGAAATAACTGTCCTAGATTACCTGCAGAGGCACTACGATTTGAGGCAGACGAGATGTCATCCTCTATGAGGTAAAGGTCAAAGGTCAGAGGTCAAGGGTTAGTGTGGCTATTAGTAGATAAATGTAATAAGAGACAAACACTGTAGCTAAAAAATAAGGAAATGCAACAGTAGTAATATTCAAGCAAACTATTAAAAAAGGGAAGTGCTGTGGTGTTAATATTAAGTGTGACAGATTATAAAAGTACAAAAAAAGTGTATAGGGCAGTTTGTTATCCTCTGGATATGTGACATGTGACTGTGGGCGTACCTGTAACTGTAAGGCGAGCTGAGGCAGAGTCCTCATCTATCTCAGTTTTGGCAATGCATGTGTAGGTTCCTCCATCTTCTGGATTGACATTGTGAATAGTCATAGATTCATCATCCTTTTTGAATCGGCTCCTAAAACACACAGGAACTAGATGTCAAGTACAAGACATACACTACTGTTCAAAAGGTTTTGTTTGTTTGTTTGTTTGTTTGAAAGAAATTATTTTTTTTGTAGCAAGGATGCATTAAATTAAATAAAAGTGACAGTAAAAACATTTAGACTGTTACAAAAAAAAAAAAAATTACAAATAAATTCTGTTCTTTTTAACTTTCTATTCATCACATGTACAGTTGAGGTCAAAAGTTTACATCCCCCTTTTAGAATCTGCAAAATGTTAATTATTTTAACAAAATAAGAGGAATTATATAAAATGCATGCTATTTTTTATGTAGTACTGACCTGAATAAGATATTTCACATAAAATTTGTTTACATATAGTCCAAAAGAGAAAATAATAGCTGAATTTATAAAAATGATCCTCTTTAAAAGTTTACACCCCCTTTATTTTGAATACTGTGTTTCTACCTGAATGATTTAGTGGTAATTGTTCATCAGTCCCTTGTTTGTCCTGAACATTTAAGCTGCTTGCTGTTCTTCAGAAAAATTCTTTAGGTCCCACAAATTCTTTGGTTTTCCAGCATTTTTGTATATCTGAGCCCTTTCCAACAATGACTGCATGATTTTGAGATCCATCTTTCACACTGAGGACAACTGAGGGACACATATGCAACTATTATAGAAGGTTCAAACACTCACTGATGCTCCAGAAGGAAAAAACATGAATTAAGAGCGGGGGTGAAAACTTTTGAACAGAATGAAGATGTCTACATTTTTCTTATTTTGCCTTAATATCATATTTTTTCATTTAGTACTACCCTTCAGAGGCTACAGAAGATACTGGCATGTTTCCCAGAAGACAAAAAAAGTTAAATTTACCCTGACCTTAAATTTCAAAAAGTTTTCACCCTCTGGCTCTTAATGCATGTTTTTTTTCTTCTAGAGCATCAGTGAGCGTTTGAACATTCTGTTAAAGGTGCATATGAGTCCCTCAGTTGTCCTCAGTGTGAAAAGATGGACCTCAAAATCATACAGTCATTATTGGAAAGGGTTCAAACAGACAAAAATGCTGGAAAACCAAAGAATTTGTGGGACCTGAAGGATTTTTCTAAAGAACAGCAGGCAGTTTAACTGTTCAGGACAAACAAGGGACTCATGAACAACTATCACTAAACAACAACAACAAAACACAGCTGTGGATCATTCAGGTACCAACACAGTATTAAGAATCAAGGGGATGTAAACTTTTGAACGGGGTCATTTTTATAAATTCATTATTTTTTTTGTGAGCTATATGTAAACATCTTTCACGTGAAATATCTTATTTGGGTCAGAGCTAAATAAGCAATAACATGCATTTTGTATAATCCCTCTTATTTTGGTAAAATAATTGACATTTTGCAGATTCTGAAAGGGGGGTGTAAACTTTTGACCTCAACTGTACCACAAAATATTAGGCATCAGAATTGCTTTCATTTTGAAGATAAGCAATATTTCCTAAGCACCAAATCAGCATATTAAAATAATTTCTAAAGGATCATGTGACACTGAAGACTGGAGTAATGACTGCTGAAAATTCAGCAGTCACATTTAAAAATGTGTTAAAATTGAAGAAAGTTCTTTTAAAATGTAGATTTTTTTTTTCTTTACAAGTCTTGTTGAGCATAAGACACTTAAAAATCTTAAAAATAATGCACAGATTTTAACTTATTCAGAAGCTGAATTCAGAAGAAGTACTGCTGAAAGTAAATTTGGTATATAACAGTGTGCTATCTAATTCTGATGATATTGTATAGGTATTGTTATGTAATATTACATCCAGCCAAAGCTTAGAGGCTTGTCATCTTTTAGCCATGTGACCGTAGCTGGAAGGGATGGATCGTGTTTAACTCGACAATCAAAGCGAACCGTGCTTCCTCTGGATTCTGTGACATGTTCAGGTGCCCTCACTATTCTTGTGCCCTCTGAAATGAAGCACAACACACAGAGAAAAAGAATGCATTCATGAACAATAACACAATGTGTTTTCTTCAAAAGATTCAAAAGTTATCTTGTGAATATACAAATAAATCAAGACAGATTCGTGAGTGATTTGTGTTTTTGGTCTCACCTTTAACCTCCAGGCGCACCTGATTCTCCATCTTGCCCAGAATATTACTGGCTACACAAGTGTAGGTGCCTTGGTCTTCTGGCCGTGCTTGTTTAATCTCCAAAGTACCATTGTTGTACAGCTTGTACTGACCACCATCCAGACCACTGCCTAGGCCATTCTTAAACCTGAACACACATGTAGAGATTTCAGTAAAGATGCATTAACTTAATCAAATGTGACAGTGAAGTGAATGTCACAGTTCCCACAAAAATATAAAGCAGCAAATCTGTTTTTAACTGATAATAATAAAAAATTGTTTCTTGAACAGCAAATCAGCATATTAGAATGATTTCTCAAAAATCATATGGCACTGTAGATTGGCTGCTGAAAATATAGCTTTGCCATCACAGAAATAAATCACATTTTAAATTCCCCATGAAATCAAAATTCTTTTTTGGCTTTTAGTATAAATATGTTAGCCTTCAAGTAATCTGCAAGCTAGTGTGCTCCAAAACAATGACAAAATTCGCATTTAGAAGACATAAGCATTCAAAACTTACAGTCCCTAACTAACCAGTATGGATCAATAATTCTGATGACATCATCCCGCACTTTGGTTTCTCATCCAGCGTTCTGTCCAATCAAATGCTCTCAAGAATACAAAGAGTCCCGCCCCCTACACTATGAATAGATGCTGAAGCTGCGGCTGTATTTTCTGTACAGTAAGTGGTAAGTAGTAAATATGCTTTCTGTTGGAGCGAATGAAGTCGAGTTTCACGTTTATATGCGCAGACCACAAAACATATCGGACACATCTGAATTCTACACAGAATTCTATATTATAATATATAGATAATGCGATAAGGATGAGATTGTGGCTGTCATACGCTGTCGAATGTGGCTCTGGCCCAAGCTGTGATATAAACAAAACGCTATTGGCTATTTAAAAAAGGGGGCGGGACTGTCTTCCTGTTTTAGCTGAAATTACGTCAACACATAGTTTGGAAACTAGTAATTTTTCGCATTGTATTTTTGATCAAATTAATGCAGATGTAAGCTCACCAGCGCAGTAAAGGAAGCGGTGAGCCAAAAAAAGGGCAGTCGAGGAAGGTCCTGTTGTTTTCAATGACTTTGATCAGCTGGTTCTTTGGACCTAGCATCCGTGGTGCCATATCTAGGAAGAAAACAACACTAACATATCACAATTGTTTGACCTTTTAGAACATTCTGAAGGACTGACTCCATCGTTTCTTACCCAGGACGTTGACAAAAGCATTAGCCAGTAGATAACCATGCTCATTGGAGGCGTTGCATTGGTAAACTGCACTGCTGCCGATCTGGACCCCTTGGAACATGATGGTGTCACCGACAATGTTTCGGTTTGGGTTTGGCAGTGAACCTGATGTTACACAAAGAGCAGAAAAAACATGTGCATTACTCCTTTGTGTAATGATTAAGTCAGAAAAGCTGATTTTTCAGTACTCACTTTCAATTGGTTCCCCATTCACCAGCCATTGGATAGTGGGATTAGGGCTCCCTCTAGCACGACACACTAATCGTCCACTCTCATCAGGGGCAAGCACCAGATTGGTGGGCTTGTCTAGCCAATAGGGAGCCGCTGTCCAGAGCAATCAAGAATTTAGGAGAAAATAAACAGCATATATTTCATGAACAAGATGCATCATTTGTCTTTTCTCTATGGCTGACCTTTGACCTGGACTTCAACGGAATGGCGAATACTGCCGATCTTGTTGCTCGCCATGCAGATGTAATCGCCAGAGTCCTCATCGGACACATTGAGGATGCGTAGAGTTTTACCAAAGTTCTCAGTCTTGGCTTTTTTGGACGGGAGGTCTCCTCCTTTTTTAAACCAGTCAATGCTAGGAGTTGGGCTGGAAAAATGAAAAAGAACAGATCAGAAAGAACAGAACATCCCCAGATAGCACATCTTGCACGTCTACAGATGCACGTCACTTGATCTGGAAAGCATCTGCTGTGTACAAACATCTGACAGATGTTTGTAAGATGTCAGTTTTACATACATTCTAAATCATAAACATCCTAAAGACACCTAATAGACGTATTGCAAGACGTCCTATAGACGTATTGCAGACGAGCAAACACCTTAAAAAATACGTCGTGCAGATGTAAATGCAGACATCAAATAGACATCCACGAGATGTGTGTGTGCTATCAGGGTCACTTACTTATAATTAAGAAATCTAAGAACTAATACTAATAACCCTGATAGCACACATACATCACAGAGACGTCTATGGAAGTAAGAGATTAATTGTGCAGTGTAGAGCTTATATAAATGATTTTTATATAAACGGTAACACCAATGTCACAATTCCAGGGGACGAGTACTTTTATTATATTTTTTATATTATTTATTCAGCATTTAGTTTTTTAATGTCATTAAATGAGGTAAAGGCATAGAGTTACATTCAAACCATTAAATACATAAATTATTTTCATGGGAAAAATATTTATTTTGAATATCAAAGATGAGTTTTAGGGGATAAAATAAGTGACTGCAGGGGGACTTTTACTAAAACTAAAGCTACTAAAGGGACAGTTCAGGTCCTTACTACCTTTCTGGGTCTTAAACATTTCAGCTGCATTGCTGTCTATGCAGGGTCAGAAAGCTCTTGGATTTCATCAAAAATACTATAATTTGTGCTCCAAAGGTGAAGTTCTTACAGGTTTAGAACGATATGAAGGTGAGTAATGAATAACATAATTTTTATTTTTGAGTGAACTATCCCTTTAAAAATAGTTTTTTTGTAACTGAAATAAATTTAAAGCATTAAAATGTTTAAATCTGAATATAAAAATAAAGCTATTTAGAAATATAAAAAAACCCCCACAAAAGCACAGAAAATTAGTAAACAATTAACTGAGCTAAAATGAAAACTGAAATGATAAAAATCAAGCTAATTCTATATTAAAAAGTATTATTACATTATATAAATAACACTAAAATAACACTCACACTCCAGCTGCTATACACTCAAGAAGAAGCTGTTCCCCTCGGAGCACTGTCTTGGAGCTGGACAAGCCCCTTGGAGACAGAAAGGTAGGCTGGACTTCTGGTACATTACGTGCTGTGGAAAAAAAAAAAAAAATTGTTAACATGCACAGAAAAAGACACTGGTTTGAGTTAGGAGCTTAATTACACTACACAAAATTGTTATATTCAACTTGTTATATTGTTATATTCAACACACACACACAATATACAGTCGCAAATCTGAGAGACAAAGTCAGAATTAGGTTTTTATTTTAGCTTTTACATAAATCTTTCATCTGTGATATCTCTATTTTGTAACATCATAAAATGTCACATTACCAGCAGTAAATGTTCAAAAATATAAAGCTTGCAAAATGTTCATAGGTTATATATAATCAGTTTATAAGTGTTATTCAAATTTCAAATAACAGTTTTCTATTTTATATATGAACAATTGTATTTATTCCTGTCACATGATCCTTCAGAAGTCATTGTAATATTTATGATTATTATTATTATTATTATAAATAGATGTGCTGCTTAATATTTTTGTGGAAATCAGGATCCTTTTTATTCAGGATTGTTGATGAATACAAAGTTCAAAACAACAGCCTTTATTCCAAATAGAAATACTTTGCAACCCCAACCTTAACTTAATAAATGTCCTTATTCTCAGATCTGATGCATCCTTAATGAACAAAAAAAGTATCAGTTCTTCAAAAAATATATATTTGACCTTTATTTTTTTAAATGGTTATTTTTCAAATGTTATTTCTGTAAAATTTGTATGCATAAGTAACATAAGCATGAAAAAAGAATCACATAACTGCGATGACAGACAGATGGTTAGACATAAAATCCTGGTTATGTGAAGACACAGACAATTTTCTCCCCGAGGAAGACTTGATGAGCATGGCGGTATTAGTCCCTATTGTAATGTATATCTAGCAGTAAGATTAGCTTCCAGCTATTAGCATTGCGAGCAGTGCTCTAGGAGAGGGAGTGACAACAGCCTTTGTTGGTGACATTAAGTGGGAGGACAGCGTCTAGGAGATTAGACTATGAAGCTGCCAGGAACACATGTTTCACGCCACTGTCACGTGTGTCTGTGGTGACAGCAGTGCCAGTTCGCTGTCAGTGCGACCCCACAGTGCCCTGGTGGAGACTATACGAATGAGTCAAGAAACAAGATAACTTAAAGAGATTGTGTCTGTCAGTGAACCCTGATCCTGACAATTGACAATATTGTCATATATGGACATTTGGGTAAATCTCAAAAAGCCATCAAGAACATGCCTGGGTCATATTTAACCCCTAAATCAATCTCTCTCACTCACTCTATTTTTTGTTTGTTTTTGTTTTTGGAACATTCATTCAAGAAACTGAAAGAATAATATATAATAATAAGATATCATTTAAATAATACAAAAATGCAATATTTAAATTATTTAGTATGTATACATTATAGTAATTACTAATTAATAATAAAAAAATAATAATAATACAATGGTCATAATACAATGAATGTTCACTACTGTAATGAGAATTTAGGGGATTTATGCAAAAATAAAATAATAAATATATATAAAAAAAACTAAACTAAAATAAAATAAAATAAAATATAATATAATAATAATATAAATGGTAAATGATAGTTAATACAAAATAATATTTTAGGGGATTTAAAATAAAATAAAATAAAATAAAATAAAATAAAATAAAATAAAATAAAATAAAATAAAA
>JAHKKF010514557.1:3390-26032 GCA_019740295.1 Labeo calbasu | reverse complement strand
AACTCCTGCTTTCCCTACTTTCTTTTTTTTTACTTTCTCTCCTCT
The DNA here is from genome assembly GCA_019740295.1 of Labeo calbasu. Classification (NCBI taxonomy): domain Eukaryota; kingdom Metazoa; phylum Chordata; class Actinopteri; order Cypriniformes; family Cyprinidae; genus Labeo; species Labeo calbasu. The sequence goes on along the minus strand of JAHKKF010514557.1, from coordinate 25,987 downwards.
GGTCTTCTCTCTTCTTATAACTTCCCATTTTCATCTCTCAAACCACTATCTCATGTATTTATCTCCTTTGTTCTCTCTTCTCTTTTTTTATCTTTTCACCTCCTCTTCTCTTCAGGAGATGAACAGGATCTCATTTATTCATCTCCTGTTCTCTCCTCTTCTTTCCTCTCCTCTTTCAAATCATGTTTTCTTTTTTTGTCTTTTTACCTTATCTTCCCCTCCGGAATAGGATTTCATCTATTTCATTCCTCTTCTTTCCTCTGCTATTCTTCCTCTCTTCTAACTGTTCATCTCCTCTCTTCTCCTCTCATCTGCACCTTGAGTCTCCTATGTTTATTTCCTTTCCTCTTCTCTAACTTGCTCTTCTCTAACCTGCTCTTCTCCTCCACCCTCGTTCCTCTCATCTGCTCCTTTTTCTGTCTTCTGTTTATCTTTTCTCTCTTCCATCAACACATGGATTCATCTCCTTCCTCTCCTCTCAATCGTTCATCTCCTCTCCTGTCTCATATTCTCTCACCCCCTCTCCTTTCACCTCCTCTTCTCTCACCTCTCCTCCTCATCCTCTAGCTAGCCTGTTCTTATTCTCTTCTCCTTCCAACATATCCGCTCTTCTTATTCTGTCTTCTGTTCTAACTCTTCTCTCCTCCTCCCTGTATGTTCTGAAGCATGGCTGCTGGTTTGAGCTGGTTTAAGCTGGTGATGTGCTGGTCCTAAGCAGGGACCAACTAAGAACCACTCATCTGCTCCTCTTATTATCCCATCTCCTTTCTGCATATCTGCTCATCTCCTCTCCTCATAGGTTCTTCTCTTCTCTCCTTTTTTTATTCATCTGCTCCTTTTATTCTCTCATCTATCTCCTTTCTCATATCCTCCCATCTGTTCATTTCCTCTCCTCTTTTCTCTCCTCTCTCCCCCTTTCCTCTCATCTGCTTTTCTCCTCTTATCTGTTCCTTTCATCTTTTCATCTCATATCTCAGATCATCATCTCATGACTTCATCTCATCCTTCCTCTTCTGAACAGGAACAGAATCTCATCTTTTCATCTTCTTTCACCTCCTTTTCTCTGATCTCTTATTCTCCCATCTGTTCAACTCCTCTCCACTGTTCATTTTCCTCTCCTCTCATCAGTTCGTCTTCTCATTCTCCTCTTCCCTTCATCTACTCCACATCTCATCTCCCCTCTCCTCTTCCTCCTCTCCTCTCCTACTCATCTTCTCCTCTCCATTATGCAAGCTGGACTTAATGAGCGAAGGGCACGCAGCACAAATCATTCTCAGCATAAATGAATGAGCGTGTGTGTACATCTGTGTGATTGTGTAAGCAGTCTTGATTAACAATAGCATGAGGTGATGGCCATACAGCTGGGTGAAGGTAGTGACAAACGGCAGCAGATATGTCTTTGTTTGCCATTATGTTGCATCACAAAGGAAGCGGATCTACTGACAATGACGGGTCCTCGTGTACACTGTGCCTCCTGCATATTTCATATCCCTTTGATATTAATAATAGACGATCGGCAGGCATAAACTTCACTTGGCCTAATTTTGGCTGATCTGGGCAAATATTCTGAGCACAGGGACAGACATCACACAATCACGCATACACAGTAAACTCTAAATGGTGATAATTGTAAGTATCTCTCTTCATGTGTGGCAGTGACTGTGCAGTGCTGAGTGTGGAGGGGGGAGATGCTTATTCTCACATCACCCACTGCAGGCACACAGGGTGCAAGCAGAGCTGGATGATGGGAAGAGATTTAGAGAGAAGGGAGAGAGAGAATATTGAGCTGTTAGATGCAGATGACTCAGAGGTGTAGGTGTGTTCTGCAGCAGAGAACCGCTCTCTCTCTCCCTCTCTCTCTCTCTTTATCTCTCTCTCGCTCTGTAGGTCGCTCTGATCAACTGATGGATTTTAACAGCTGCACTGTACCAGACAAATCTAAGTGCACGGTGGAACTGAACTCTTCCTGTGAGACTGCGACTGAACTGGTGTGAACTCAAATGCTTTGTGTCTTAAAACACAGCAGTGAGCGACTCCTGATGCACTGAAGCTTGTAACCGTGTGACTTTTTCGGCTGCCAAAAACGGGCTTTGGTGCAGTGATTTTAACACAAGTTGTCTCAGTGGTGTGCGGTGGTGTTCTGAAATAAGGAGGCAACGTCCTCAAAAATTTTCCTTTATTTTTTTACATTTAAACCAATGTTAATTAATGCCCCAATCACACTTTCTTGGTTAAATAAACACTGTTTACACTATCAGAAAAAAAAAAATCCTATCCTTTATATTTTTACCTTAACAATGTAATCAATATTCTATTTTTTTTTAAAGCCAAGTATGAAACTCATTAAGTTTTGATGTATTTAAGCATTTTACATTTATTCCAAAATAATAACTCAAGGCAGTAACAATTTAAACAATACATTTTTATGTGTGAACTTATTTTCAGCTGTTCTGTTTAATAGTTAACTTTTGACTATTTTTGAATTTTTTGGATCATCTGTCATCATAGCTCGGCAAATATTGATCACAGATATTTACCAAGCTTATTAAAAACTCCCGCAGATCATGTTTTTTAGGCCATTTCAAGTCTTATTTTGATGTAACAAAGTGGTTATATCTAAGTGTGAGTTGTTTACTCACTTTTTTTGAATTAGTCTTTCCATTAACGGCATTATATTGTTAATTCAGACTGATTCGCGCACGCAGAGGCGGGATTTATCGGATGAACCAATCACAGCCTAACATAACCAGTCATATCCAATCATATCGCAATGGAGGCACTGCCTCCTCACACATGACTTTCCCCCATTCGTTCTCAATTATCCCCCCACCAAACTCACTGAGAAACTCAATGGGCTCAGAGGAGATGAGAGAGATGCAGACTCCCGCTGTGACTTTACTTGCTGGTGTCACTGTTGGATAATGTTTCTTTATAAAATGAAAAGTTGCTATTATTATTTTTTTTTTTTTAAGTTATAGTTTTGGGCTTTCGCCTTTATTTTTGATAGGACAGTAGAAAGCACTGCGTGAAGAGAGGGGGGATGGATCGGGAAAGGACCTTGAGATTATTATAGATGGATGCACTTTATTGGACTTGTTTTGGACTGATGAAGAGAAACACTCGTCTATGCCATTCTAAAGCTTGGGAGTGCCAGGATCATTTTAAATATAACTCAGATTGCATTTGTCTGAAAGAAGGAAGTCATATACACCTATAGGATGCATGGAGGGTGAGTAAATAACATGCTACAGTAAGTTAGTGTTGAGTCCTATCGTCAGCCTGCAAGATCGCCGATACATGATATTATCATGCTAATTTATTTAACTAATTACATATTTAGTTTCACTGCCTGAAACGAGCTCCAGCATAAGGCTAAAAGCTGCCTAACATTGACATTATCAAAGAACATCATCACTGATTAGCCTAGCCTAGTCTAGTGCAAGTTTATGCATTTTAAAAAACACTTGCATTATAAGTGAAGCTGTCTACACTGTATAATGGATAAATCTCTTACCACACAATACACACGTCTGCGGCGTGTTACGGCTCCGATGCGGTCACTCTAGTCAATGCTTGTGTTTATACCCGCTGCGCTGCAGCTCGTTGAAGCGTCTCAGAAGCTGCTTTCCACGCTGCATCGCTAAAGTTAGGCTAATCCCTCACATCGTCTCTACCCACCCCCCAACCATTTGAATTTCCGTAGGCGGGATTTATTTTAATGATATTCTAATGGGCCATGTTGTGACATCGTAACATCCGGAAAACAAACATTGTAGTCCAAAGGAGCCGTTCGTTGTAGTTCTTGAAAAGTGATTTTTTAAAAACGAAATATCTCCCTTTGGAGTGGACTTTGAGATTTGTAACTTTGTAGATCTTCAAACCACACACTGGCTAAAATTCAAAAAGTGAAAAGGCATAACAGGACCCCTTTAAGATTTCTTGTTCTATGAATTTTTTTATCCTTATGCTACAAAAGTCAAAAGTACTGATCAAAAAAATTACTTTTTTGCAGTCCAATTTGCAACTTCACTCCTATAGCACACATTAAAATTAAATAAACAAAACCCTAGGCACTAAAACAGCATTAAAAGCACTGCAATTTCACCAGCGTGAAGGAGATGTACCATTTGGGTGAGCAGAATCACATTACAAAGAAAAATTAATCAAGCTATGTCCATTATCTCAGCGTATTTTTTTTTTTTTTTGGTGCGGTTACACAAGGACCTGTTTCTTTCAGGAGTAAGCGGCTCATACGCGGATGAGACAGCGGAAATCACGGCCAGCTGGTGTGCTGACACACTCCTGCAGATGGACGCGGGTATCAAGTACTCAACTCTATTGATTATCCACAGACACTGATAAAAGCGTAAATGCGCTTCACATTCAGACGCAGAGACACACAAGACATCGAACAGACAAAGACGTGCTGTACATGCTACATACATTACCCTAGTTTTAATTTAAAACTTCTTTTCCTCTGTTCTCACCTCACAGTTGATGTGATGACAGTTAAGGCATAAGGGAAGAAACGCACACGGATGCGCATTCACAAGCGATCGAACTTCAAAGTGACAGCTACCTTCACAGGTAAACTTCATACGGAAACACCTCGAGCGCTTGCTCGCTTTGCTGCCTTTTGTTTTTGTCGGCCTTGTACATTCTTTGAACTTCCAGTCGGGTGTTTTGGAGTTTATTTTTGTATTTGAGGTCAGGATTGTGCATTCTCTCTCAAACTCTCGCTGCCTCGCTGCTCTTTAGTCCTGTTTGCTGATGGTATCAAAGCAGGTTGTCACAGATATACAGTTAACACATGCAGACGGCGTCAGATAACAAACTGCATTATGTACACACACAGATGCTAATGCACAGACGCTCTTTATCGACTAATGCTTGAAAATATATACAACCCTGCTGCAAAACAAGCCTGTTTCCGCCACAGAATAAAAAAAAAACAAAACAAGGTAATTGTGACTTTTCATCTCACTATTTTTTTTGCAACTGCGATTTTACGTCTTACAATTCTGACATTTTTCTCAGATACAAATTCACAACTGTGAATTGGAAAAAGTCAGGATTGTGTGATATAAACTCTCAACTGTGAGATATAAACTTGCAATTCTGACATTTTTCTCAGAACTGCACGATATAAACTCACAATACTGACTTTTTTTATAATAACTCTAACCTGAGTTGTAAAGTCTGAATTGTGTGATATAAACTTGCAATTGTGAGTTATGAAGTCAAAACTGTGATATAAGCTCAAAAGTCTGAGAAATAAAGTCTGAGAAATTATGAGGGAAAAATGCATGATGTAAACTTACAATTCTGACTTTTTTTTCAGAATCGTGAGATACAAACTAGCAGTTGTGAGTTGTAAAGTCACAATTGTGTGATATAAACTCGCAATTGTGAGAAAAAAGTCAGAATAGCAAGATATTAACTTTCTTTGCAAGTTTATATCTTCATAATTTGCAATTACAAGTTTATATCTTATATCAAGACTTTTTTCCCTCATAATTCTGACTTTTTTGTCACATTTTTTTGCAATTTTTTCCGCAATTCTTGCAATTGTGAGTTGTAAAATCTAAAATTGTGGGATATAAACTCGCAACTGCAAGACATTTGAGAAAAGTCAGAATTGTGTGATATAAACTCACAATTCTGACATTTTTTCTCAGGATTGCATGATATTAACTTTTTTAACAATTTTAACTTTTTTTCAGAACTGCGAGATACAAAGTCACAATTGTGTGATATAAACTCCCAAATGCAAGAAAAAAGTCAGAATAGCAAGTTATTAACTTTTTTGTAGGTTTAAATCTCAAAATGAAGACTTTATAACTTGCAATTGCAAATTCATATCTCAGAATTCAGACTTTTTTCTCATAATTCAGAATTGTTTTCCTCACAGTTCTGAGTTTTAAGTCGCATTTCTTGCAGTGTTTTTGCAATACTCGCAATTGTGTGTTGTAAAGTCAGAATTGTATGATATAAACTAGCAACTGGGAGACATAAAGTCAGAATTGCAAGAAAAAAGTCAGAATTGCGTGATATAAACTCACAACTCTAACATTTTTTCTCAGAATTGCATGATATAAACTCCTAATTCAGACTTTTTTCCAGAAATGCAAGATACAAACTCACCATTTGCGATTTGTAAAGTCAGAATTGTGTGATATAAACACGTAAGTGCATGAAAAATTATTAACTTTTTTGTGAGTTTATATTTCAAAGACGTTATAACTTGCAATTGCAAATTTAACAAAACATTTTTCTCATAATTTAAATTTTTTTTGCATTTCTTGCAATTTTTCACAATTCTCGCAATTGTGAGTTGTAAAGTTAGAATTGTGTGTTATAAACTCGCAATTGCGAGTTTGTATAGTCAGAGTTGCTGGATATAAACTTAAAATTGTGACATTTTTTCTCAGAATTGCCTGATATAAACTCATAATTCTGATTTTTTTTTTTAGATGTTATAACTTGCAATTGCAAACTTTTATCTTGAAATTCTGACAATTTTTTCTCACAATTCGGACTTTTCTTGCAATTTTTCGCAATTCTTGTAACTGTGAGTTGTAAAGTCAGAATTATGTGTTATAAACTCGCAATTGTGAGTTGTAAAGTCAGAATTGCAGGATATAAACTCAAAATTGTGAGATATGAACACGCAATTACGAGAAAAAAGTCAGAATTGCATGACAAACTCACAATTCTGACATTTCTTCTCAGAATTGCATGATATAAACTCATAATTCTGACTTTTTTTTTTAGATGTTATAACTTGCAGTTGCAAATTTTTTATCTTGAAATTCTGACAAATTTTTCTCAAAATTCAGACTTTTCTTGCATTTCTTTTTTGCAAGTTCGATTTTTCGCAGTTCTCACAATTGTGAGTTGTAAAGTCAGAATTGCGTGATATAAACTCACAATTCTGACATTTTTTTTCTCAGAATCGCATGATATAAACTCACAATTCAGACTTTTTTTCAGAATTGCAAGATACAAACTTGCAATTGGCAGTTGTAAAGTCAGAATTGTGTGATATAAACTCGCCAGTGTGAGAAAAAAAGTCTGAATAACAAGATTAACTTTTTTTTTGATAGCTTGAAATTCTGACTTTCTAACTTGCAACTGCAAATTTACATCTTGAAAGACTTTTTTTCTCATAATTCTGACTTAATGGTTGCATTTCTGGCTTCCTTTTCTCAGAATTGTGTGATGTAAAGTCCAATTCTGAGGAAAAAAAGAAAGACTGTTCTTAAAGATTAAAAGATTAAGGAAGTACCTGTAACAGGTGCCTCTATGTCCAGCATGGTCTTCTCCTGGCGTAAAATGGAGGCTCCTTCGTTTATGATTCGGAGGGCCACGGTCTCCTCCACTCGGCCCTCTTTAGTGAGGTGGGCTTTCAGCAGATCCACCCTTGGTTTCCCCTCACAGTCAAACACCTCCTTCATGGTGAGGCGGTGACTCAGGGGGAAGGGAACGGCTGAGGAGAACACAAAACAGAAAGAATACATCAGAAATTGACTGTTATAGCTGCAACTATTCACAGAGGATATATTTTGTAACTACATTATTTTACTTTCTGAGACCACACCATATATGTTTATCAACAGTAGAACCGTATGTTGGAAAAATACATAGTATTTGAAATAATAAATAATAGTATTTGAAAATCAAAATGTCTGCCTTTTTTTTTCTTTAAATAAAGAAATCTTATTGCTCAAAGGGCTGCATTTATTTGATCAAATATTCATTAAAAACAGCAATCTTGTGAAATATTATTACAATTTAAAACAAAATTCATTATAATAGAAAACTGCTGAAATGTAATTTATGTAAATTATTAATTTTCAGCAGCCATTACCTCAAAATTTAGCAGGGTTATACTAGTATCACTGAGATCTTTTTAGTTTTTTGTCATTTTAGTTAATATTTTGAATTTAGCTTTTATATTTTCCATGTTTGTTTTAATATTAGATAAATTTTAGATATTTTATTATTTCGATTATTTTTATTTTAGAATTTGCTGTGTTTTTGTTATTTTTATTAGCTTTATTTTTAAATAGGTCTATATTGTTTTTATTATTGTACATTATGTTAAACTAAATGAAAACGAGAATACAACAAAATATTAAAAACTAATTTTATTTCGATTAACATCGATGTTATTCCAAGTAACCAAAGTTTTTTTTTTATGATTTTAATTTTAGTTATTATAATACTCCCGTCTTTGTCACATGGTCTTCCAGAAATCATTATAATATCCTGACTTGGTACTTAAGAAATATTTCTTTGTATTATTAATGTTAAAAACAGTTGGGCAGCTTAATATTTTTGTGGAAACCATGATAATTTTTTTCAGGTTTCTTCAATATACAGAAAGTTCGAAACAATAGCATTTATTTGATATGGAAATCTTTTTTAACATGTCCAACAAGTATTTCCTGTCACTGTTGATCAACTGAATGCATTATTGATGACAAAAGTTTTAATTTCCTTAAAAAAATAAAATAAAAAACATACTGTTCCAAAAAGATGTGAAATGGAGGATGTTCAGAAACAGCTAGCTAACAGTTAACATGCTAAATAAAGCACCACCACTAAAAACAAAACAAAAAAACAACAAAACCAAACTAACTGATCACATTTATTAATTAGATGATAGTTAGAGTCAACTACGGTAGCCCAGTTAACCCATTCTTAGAACACAAATGACTCTCCCCATATAAAAATAACCATGGTTTTATTATAGTAGAAGTATAGTAACCAGTTTTTTGCCATATTGATTACCATTGAATAACCACAGGTTTACTACAAACACTATGGTTAGTGTAGCAGAAGCTTTAAATTGTGATTACCATGGTTTAACTATTGTAACCATGTCTTTTGTTTGTTTTTTATTTGTAGTAAAACCACAGTTAATTTTCGCAAGCGTCTGTTAACACCTCACAAAACTGTTTTTCTTTAATAATGGCTGCCTAGCAATATCGTTTGCTCACTTACAGCTTTGCAAAATTGTCCTTTTATCACAAAAACAAAGCAGAACTGCTATGAGTTAGTTGACTGACAAGTCATAATAACAGCTGCTTATTAAGCTTCCAAAGAGCTGGATGTGAATAATTGATAAAGGTGCGGCGGACGACGTGCCGATTCTCAGCTGCGTGAAAATTCAATTTAGGAATTAGATGGAGAAAACAATATCTGCACCAAAAATTGGGGCAAAGGCAGTTTCTTTCCATTATGACTCACAAATGTGTACACTGATAATGTGGGACTTGGCTTCAACAAAACATTGGCATGGTGAATTATTTACGCATGTGTGCTTGCGAAGATTCGCCCCACACTGTACAGAAATAATTACTGAGTGCAGTTACAGTGCCATTGAGAAGAAATGTTACACATTGTTCACTGTACATGATGACATAGTCACTCAGAGCAGGATTTCAGAAGAAGACTTCTGAGATATGGGCAATTCTGTGAGAAAAACATGTATTTTGGATTGCTGAGTAGAGGCTAGCAACAATATACACAGCTCTGAGAGAGAGAAATACAGTAGGGGAACGGGGAAGGGAAGCTCAGGGCAGAGACTCAACGTGATCAACACAAAGCTAAATAATTCATGTTTGACTTGAGGGGGAAAAAAGAGAAATCTCATGTTCCTGCTGCTGGGATAATGAGACTAGGCCTAGCATAGGATTTTAACAGCGGTAACAGCCCATTCAAGTGTGTGTTCTTGTGTTGCTTCTATTTGCATATTCAGCCACATTAGTGAAATTTCAGTGAATTTTCACTGGAAAAAAATCCATTGTTTATTGTCTGTATTGTCAGCTCACAGCTTTCTGTTGGTCAGAACCAGAATCTGTGAGGAAATCTTTTGCGCTCAAACGAAATTCCCAGTCGTGTGGATTTCTATTGAAATGACAGGATGAAAATTCACTAAAAATGCTCAATAATGTTTCATATGTTGACTATAATGTGAGATATCTGTACATGACATTCACAAACCCCACTAATATATGCTGCTAGCCCGCTAGCCTTTAGCATGTAAAACATAAACACATTTTGTTGCAGTTATCAATCACTGAAAAGCACCAACAGCAATGTCTAATAGGCATCTAATAGACACACATTTCCAGTTTCTTAAACTAGACTAGAACCCAGATTCCTTCATATGCAAAGAGGAAAGGTCACAAAAAAACAGCAACTCTGAAACCCAAAATGGCACTGAAATTATTTCGTACATTTGTAATAGCATTGTGTTTTGATGTAGTTACTTGAACTCCCAGATCAATAACTCATATAAACATTGTTTATTGAAACAGTGACAGATTACGTTAAATCCCAGATAGCACACGTACGTCTGCAAGATGTCTGTTAAAGATCAGTTGATCTGGAAAGCATCTCCTGTGTACAAACATGAGACAGACGTCTTTAAGATGTCAGTTTTACATACATTTCAAATCATGAACATCATAAACGCATCTAATAGACGTCTATTTGACATCTGATAGGAAACGTCCAATAGACGTATTGCAGATGAGCAAACACTCTAAAAATACATCTTGCAGATGTAAATGCAGACGTCAAATAGACGTCTCCGTGATGTATGTGTGCTATCAGGGATCATTTCTGCATAAGGTAATTAATATTCATGAGCCAAGCCATCACCATTTTGTGAAATCACAAACAGCACAAATCTCTGTATTCTCCAACTGTCCACACCACTTCGTAAAACAAAGCGATGCTCTACCTTTTGATTGCAGATTTGCTATTTTGGGAAAACTGAGGACAAAGTGAAACACCGCTGAGATCTCTTCAGTAACATCTGAGGAGACATGTGAAATTACTACAGCCTTTTTCTCTAGAGAAAAGCAGAAAAAAGATCAATTTCCTGTAGCTTTGTTGTACTTATAAAACAGATCTTAAAATTAAAAATAGGAAACGGCTATTTCCACTAAGTGCATATAGTGATATATGCTATTTCCACTAAGTGCAAATAGTAACAGATGCTATTTCCACTAGGGGAAAATAGTATTTTTAGCGATATGCCACTTACACTGTGCAAATAGTGCTAGAAAATAGTAGTATTTTCTTTGCAGTAATAGCACTTACATGCTGTTCATACTACTTACTGCAAATAGTGGCAGATATCTGCGCCTCAGTATTGTAGTACATTATAAAACAGCATGTAATTATTTCGTATTGAGTGTAAATGATCATTTTTATTAAAATGTATTAAATGGATGCAGCTTTGGGGCAATAAAGCCCTCCATACACCTACCCTTAACCATAACCGATAAACAACTGTGAGGCACATTCGCACTTAGTGTAAATAGAAACTTGGTTAAAAGTTAAAACTATTAGTGCTATCAATAGAATAAAATAATTAATCATGATTATTCAAATGATTTTTTTGTAGTTAACAAAATAAATCATTAAAGACAAGAAAACAAAAACAGCATCTTTTCAGCACTTCTGTTGTAATTATGACAAATCCACTTTATTTCAGTTTTTAATAAAGTGGGAGTATTGATAAATTAACTATAATTATACATTAATTAATTTAATTATAAATTAATTTATTTTGTGACTCCTGAAATTTCAAGAACTGCTTGTTCTTGAATTATTATAATAGATATTGAAGGAAAATAAAATATATATATATGTTTTAAGCTGATTTTAAATTTGTGCTGTCAATCGTTTAAAAAACGACTGACAGCTTTTTTTCTGAAATTAATCATGATTAATCCCACCTAACATTAAAGTTTTTAAATATACTTCTTTATTGCAATAACTTCACATTCAATCTACAAATCAATGTAGAAACAACAAAGATGTATTAATATTGTATTGTATTAATCACTGATACCAATATTATTGATGTCTCTAGGAAATTGTTCTTTTTTCCTAATAGTTATTCATTGACTATAGAGTATGGGAACGTGACGTCAGCAACGCACAGCATTCTGGGACTTTCGGACACGGACACTACAGTCTAGACTGGGTAATAGTCGAGGTAGATGTTAAAATTTATATTGTACATTTAAAAACACATTAGAATGGAGAACGCTTGCTGTGACGTAAACTGCCATATCTGCTGTCATGAGAATGGATCTAAAATGAAGCGCAATTTTACGCTTTTCAGCTTGAAACAACATAATGGCGAAAGCAGCTCAATGAAAATAAACAACTTCAAAATCTGCCTTTGTCGTTTGTATTTAATATTAATTACAGATTTATAATTTCAGATCCACATGAATTTGTAAGTGATCACACTATGAATATCACATTTGGAAATGTAATTTAATCTGTGATATGACTCGTTGCGATCACTGTCATTGTTCATAAAGCAACTCATCTGATTTACTGTTTAGCAGCTCTTTGTAAGAAATCGTGTATTTGTTCAATTTAAGTCCAGTAAAACTTACTGCACTTTATCCCTTAATGAAATTAGGGTGATATGATATATGATTAAATACATAGGCGTTTACTTTACTTAAGAATATTCATTCATGGATTTGCGCTACGCCACCACCTGCATCGTCTTTACACACAGACTAAACTTACTAAGCGTGACATAATATACCTCTGTAAATAAATGCAATTTAAATTCATGTCTTGCACACTTTAATGCTCGTTGAATGGAACGCTGTCTTCGAACTGGAACCAGGGCGGAAAATTTCACGTTCCCAGGGCACTTACTTTTGAATAGAACAGACATCTGAGATACACGCAAAATGTACAGAGCAGTGGTTCACTTACATGATCAACTTGCTGAGATCAAGCTATGGTGTGTTTATTTTATCTGGCAGATATATCAGTGCCACCTAGTTATTAAAAACTGCAAAAGAGAAATTAATTCGGTCCTACGTGTGGTACAGTAGAAGGGGGCCGTATGATTTCTGTGAGTGCGTATGTTGTATCAGAGTGCTTGAATGAACGCGATGGATTCCAATATTAGTACATTTATTCTAAGCAAGTGCAATCAGCTCTTAAAAATAACGCAAATACAGTCGTTTTTTCCTCTAGTGATTTGTGTTTATTGTCATTGTACGCTATTTAGCGTGGCCTAAAACATGGCGGCAACTACCTAGAATGCAACGTAGTGACGTAGATTCCCATGCTCTATATTACAGTATAATTGAGAGCTATCAATTTTAACATTTATTAGACTTATATTAGACTTATAAATAACAACTTCATATTTAAGTGAACTTAAAACAATTTTCAAATAAACCTATCATTTATCTGTGCTTTTCAGCAAGTAGAGAATATACAGAAATTGAACGATGTTATCAAAAACTATAAATATAAATATAAATATTTTTCCTTTTTAAAACTTGACTCTTCTGTAGTTACACCGTGTACTAAGACTGACATAAGATGAAAAGTTGCGATCTTCTAGGCTGATATGGCTAGGAACTATACTCTCATTCTGGCGTAATAATCAAGGAACTTTGCTGCCGTGCCATGGCTGCAGCAGGCGCAATGATATTACGCAGCGCCTGAAAGTGACTGGCACTAAGTTTGTGTAGATGAAGAGTTCTAGCCGGCAGAGTTGACGGCTGCATAATATCATTGCGCCTGCTGCACCCATGGTACAGCAGTAAAGTTCCTTGATTATTACACTGAAATGAGAGTATAGTTCCTAGCCATATCGACCTAGAAAATCGCAACTTTTCATTTTTTGTCCGTCTTTGTACACAATATGGGGGTAGCTGAGTCGGGCTTGTAACTGAACCGGCAGGGATTGAAGGTGGGGGGAATGAATAACCAGTGCTCTCTCCACCCTCAGTGCCACGACTGAGGTGAGTCCCTTGAGCAAGGCACCGAACCCTCAACTGCTCCCTGGGCGCTGCAGTGATAGCAATATGGCTGCCCACTGCTCTGGGTGTGTGTTCACGGTGTGTGTGTGTGCGTGCGTGTTTGTTCACTACTGTGTGTGTGCACTTGGATGGGTTAAATGCAGAGCACAAATTCCGAGTATGGGTCACCATACTTGGCCACACGTCACGTCCTGAGTCAATGTAACTACAGAAGAGTCAAGTTTTAAATAGGAAAAACACTGAAACTCTTTGGTCATTTTTGAGCGAGATGCTAACGGTCTAATCGGATTCAATGATGTATGCTAAGCTTTGCTAAAAGTGCTACCGCCAGACCCGGAGATCGGCTGAATGGATTCGAAAACAGTAAAACTCAACTGTTTAACTCAAGGGGAGTTGGAAAATGAGCCTATTTTTTAAAAAAGTGGAGTGTTCCTTTAAAGCTACAAAAGTTATCGATTTCCTCGTTTTCCATTATTCTTTGATTAACAGACATCACAGCAGCTGAGTTATTAGCTTATTTGGCTGCTATTACTCTAAGACCTTCCACTGCTGAATGTGACACAGATATGAAACGCATGCACGTAGTTTCATTTGCGCTTTAATATGAAACGATACAGGCTACAGCGTGCGCTGCCGCATTTCTACGTGCAATTAAAGTGGGCCCCCGGCCCATGGTTGAAAACCACTATGTATGTATGAGGAAATGTAGAGCAAAATATGCACATACAGAATAACATGCACAGATGCTCATTTCTGAAACTTCTTACTTCATTAATGCTCATGCTATCAAGTTTATCTTGAGCTAAAATAGACCAATTTCTAGTTAAGTATTGATTTAGGTGGACCTCGGCCTTTTAATGGGGCTGGGGAAAGGTAAAAAAAAAAAAAAATTAGAAACCACTCATCTGGGAGAAACAATGGCGCTATGCAAGATTTATGATTCTTCTTCTCAATGTGAAGAAGCAAATGTGTGTGAACAGTGACAGCGTTTCAGCAAATCTTTGGCACTTTTCTGACTCAGTGTGAGAGTCCACCAAAAGACGTCACGGCACAGTCAGACGAAGAGAGCGAGAGAGAAAGACAGACAACGCAGAACATAATGCCTCTTCCACAAGAACATAATGTCCCTATTTGTCCCCATCTTCGCCTTCTCCCAATACTCTAGAGGGCTGAGATGCGCTCGCGCAGCATCCTGAAAGACAGAAAGATGACGAGATAGACAAGCACTTTGTGTATATATGAACAATAATGAGACGGTCCAGAGCACAACATGTGGCCTATCGGAGTGAGAAGGAACTTAATAGGAAGAATAGACAAGCGAGAAACAGGAGAACGTGTGAAATGCCTGATGAACAACAGTCTCAGTAGGGAGGAATGGAGAGCAAATGAATAGAGAGAGAGAGAGAGAGCGGTTCAAGGGTGAGATGGAAAACAGCAGCTTGGCTCTTCACTTCACAAGATGTTGGACTGTGGTGCATGTTGCCGAGCAACAGCCGGTGACTACTGAAGTGTGGCCGGTTCAGACACAGTATACACTGTGATTTGGGATTAAATCTCCAATGTGCAGGTCTACAGCAGCTTTTTCTTTCTCTACACACACCACAAATGCAACAAAATATTCTATTCTGCAGCTAATAAGCTGTAAACTACTGTACGCTTCAGCAAAAAAAATAAAAAATACAGCCAAGGCAAGCAGAAAGAAGACTTGCTCTTAATGGGAGTACCTCGGGGGTGTATAATTTACACATATTTACATATAAATAAAAACACCTAGAGCAGAGCATGCTCATATAGAAGAGCGTGTGCAAAAATAAATCAAGAAGGAGCTGCATGCTGCAAAATTAGATATAGCTTGAACTAATTATGATAAAATGCACACTGCAGTGTTATTTTAGTATAGCTGATAGACTGTTACAGTTTTTGAATGTTTTTCTTTAAATATGTCTATGTAGTTTTTATTCATTTTGATTTCAGTTTTAGCTATTTCAGTACATCAGGTTGAACTAAATGAGAAAGGTTGCCTTGGCAACTAGCAGAAATTAAATAAATTCACCTTTATTTATTTTATTTCAGTTAACTTGTATTTAATGTCAGTTAACACATGTGTTTCTTTATGGTTTGAGCTACGAATAATAACCCTGGTACAATGCAAATTCAAATTACGCTAACATGCACTATGCCTTGATCATTAATTCTAAAATAAGCACCTGTCATCTTTTTCTTCTCTGTTTGGTTAATAAACCTAAGATATAAGCTTTGTTTCAAAACCCAGCAAGCTGCTTTGTTGTCTAAGCAGCTGCCTTCTAAGGGAGCGTCCTAACTGTCATGGGAGAGCGTAAGTGCTCTACACAGGCAGCAAGTCTGTGTGCCACACAAATAGCACTCTGCACATGAGGTGCACGACTCACAATGAATTTTAAATAGAGTGTGGCTTTGGTGTGTTTCTAATTACAAAACACTTTAGTAAGTATAAAATACATAGGAATATTCAGCATACACAGGCAATTTTTAAAAGTGCAGCAGTCAGAAAAACAAAAAAGTGTATTTTATATTTTTACATTAACAATGTAATCAATATTGAAGTTAGTGTTTTAAGCATTTTACATTTATTCCAAAATAATAATCTCAAGGCAATAACAATTTAAAGGAACACTTCCCTACAGTTAAACAGTTGAGGTGTACCATTTTCGAATCCATTCAGCTGATCTTCGGGTCACTTTTAGCATAGCTTAGCATACATTATTGAATCCGATTAGACCGTTAGCATCTCGCTCAAAAAAGACCAAAGAGTTTCGATATTTTTCCTATTTAAAACTTGACTCTTCTGTAGTTACATCGTGTACAAAGACGGACGAAAAATGAAAGTTGCGATTTTCTAGGTCGATATGGCTAGGAACTATACTCTAATTTCGGCGTAATAATCAAGGAACTTTGCTGCTGTACCATGGGTGCAGCTGACGCAATGATATTACACAGCCGTCAACTCTGCCGGCTGCAACTCTGCATCTACACAAAATTAGTGCCGGTCACTTTCAGGCGCTGCGTCATTGTGCCTGCTGCACCCATGGTATGGCAGCAAAGTTCCTTGATTATTATTACGCCGGAATGAGAGTATAGTTCCTAGCCATATCAGCCTAGAAAATCGCAACTTTTCATTTTCCATCAGTCTTAGTACACGATGTAACTACAGAAGAGTCAAGTCTTGAATAGGAAAAATATCGTCATTATATATGATCATTTTTGAGCGAGATGCTATCGGTCTAATCAGATTCAATGATCTATGCTAAGCTATGCTAAAAAGTGCTACCGCCAGACCCGGAGATCGACTGAATGGATTTGAAACTCAACTTAACTCTAGGGGAGTTGGAAAATTAGCCTATTTTCAAAAAAAGTGGAGTTTTCCTTTAAACAACATATCTTACTTGTGAACTTATGTTCAGCTATTTTTTTTAAATAGTTTAATAGTTAACTTGTAACTATTTTTGAATTTTCAGATCATCAGTCATCAGAGCTCGGTAAATATTGGTCAAAAATACTGAGATTTACTTTTCATTTCACCAAGCTGATTACTCACTAAAACTCTCACAGATCATGTTTTCATTCCATTTCAAGTGTTTACTTACTTTTTAAATTAGTCTTCCCATAACGCAGTTGTATTGTTCATTAAGACTGATTGGTTAACGCTGAACGTGCACCAAAAGGTGGGATTTATCACAGAAATCACAGCTGAACAACCAGTCTTATACAATCATATCGCGATGGAAGCATTGCGTCCTCTCACGTAACTTTCCCCCATTCATTCTAAATTACCCCCACCGAACACTTTAGGGGGTCTGTTAAAACACACTGGGATCAGGGGAGGTGAGAGACGCGGACTCCCGCTGTAACTTTACCGGCTGGTGTCACTGTTGGACAATGTTTCTTTAGAAAAAATCATGATCTACACACTTTTTAATGTTATATTTTGAAATATTGGCGTTGTTTTATTTTTGCACCGCCTCCCTTGCCTTCTCGGAGGAAACGGCCCTGATATGTACACATAAACACATATACATATGCAGCTGAGGTCAAAAGTTTACATACACCTTGCAGAATCTGCAAAATGTGAATTATTTTATTAAAATAAGAGGGATCATATTCAAAATGCATGTTATTTTTTTATTTAGTACTGACCTGAAATAGATATTTCACATAAAAGATGTTTACATATAGTCCACAAGAGAAAATAGTAGTTGAATTTATAAAAATTACCTCGTTCAAAAGTTTACATACACTTGATTCTTAATACTGTGTTGTTACCTAAATGATCCACAGCTGTGTTTTTTTGTTTAGTGATAGTTGTTCATGAGTCCCTTGTTTGTCCTGAACAGTTAAACTGCCTGTTGTTCTTCAGAAAAATCCTTCAGGCCCCGCAATTTTTTTTCAGCATTTTTGTGTATTTGAACCCTTTCCAACAATGACTGTATGATTCTGAGATGCATCTTTTCACACTGAGGACAACTGAGGGACTCATATGCGACTATTACAGAAGGTTCAAACGCTCACTGATGCTCCAGAAGGAAACAGGATGCATTAAGAGCCAGGGGGGTGAAAACTTTTTGAATTTGAAGATAAGGATGAATTTAACTTATTTTGTCTTCTGGGAAACATGTAGCTTCTGTAGCTTCTGAAGGACAGGACTAAATGAATATATATATATATGATATTTAGGCAAAATAAGAAAAATACACACATCTTCATTCCATTCTAAAGTTTTCACCCTCTTAATACATCGTTTTTCCTTCTGGAGCATCAGTGAGTGTTTGAACCTTCTGTAATAGTTGCATATGAGTCCCTCAGTTGTCCTCATTAAGAAAAGATGCATTTCAAAATCACACAGCCATTGCTGGAATGGATTCAAATACACAAAAATGCTGAAAAACCAAAGAATTTGTGGGACCTGAAGGATTTTTCTGAGAAGCAGTGGGCAGTTTAACTGTTCAGGACAAACAAGGGACTCATGAACAACCATCACTAAACAAAAAAACACAGCTGTGGATCATTCAGGTAACAACACAGTATTAAGAATCAAGTTTATGTCAACTTTTTACCAGGGTCATTCAACTATTATTTTTTCTTGTGGACTATATGTACATTTTCTGTATGTGAAATATCTTATTCAGGTTAGTACTAAATAAAAAATAACATGCATTTTGTATGACCCCTCTTATTTTAGTAAACAATTAACATTTAGCAGGTTCTGCAAGATATATGTAAACTTTTGACCTCAACTGTATATATAAATAATTTTTAAATCAATGGTTTTATATTTCCTCATTGATGGATTGTACTTCATCTTCACTGAAGGGACCCTTTCTGCTTCAAAACAAATTTTTAATGTTGTGATTAACCTTGTAGATGACTGGTTTAGCTCATATTGCAATAAAATATAAAAACAGCTGAAAATCCTGCTGAAAAAATTAAAATCAGTACCCAAACTCAAACAATCAAACAGACTCTTTGAGGTCGTCTTTGTTTTAGCAGGGATATCTGTCGACTTCATCTGCCATATTAGAAAGAAACTGAATTAAAGTGCCTCATGGCATTTCAAACTTCACAAAAGATACAAACAAAGCTGTTTTTATGCTCAAATATTACACCGAATTTATGGTGCCGTAAATGCTGTCTATATAGGCAGCTCAGCAAGGTTTTGAAACAGAGCTATAGTCTCTTTTCACATGCAGAAGTAACCTAGCCCAGTCCTTTATTTTCTCACAATGTCATTCAAGCTTCACTTTCATTAGAAGGGAAATCTTGTCTGTATATCAGCCTCCGTGACTCTACATTCCTCAATGGATAAGTCTATTGTGGTTTCGCTTCATCTTACGTTCATCTTAACAAGCTCTGTTACAGTTGCCTGTCTTCATGACTGTCTTACATTGTGCAATCTATGGCTCTATTACACTGAACAGGTTCTCCCTTCCTCTCTCTCTCCTCATTTGCTCCTGTGGGAAAGCTCTGGATGCCTGTGACTGACAGTAAACCTTTAGCTGAGACCTGAAGGATGTAAACACATAACATCCCTCCTGTGTGTTAGACCATAATATGGGAATAACCCCTACCTGTGTGTGGCAGAAAATGCACAACCGTTACGGCCGTCTCTCAATTCACGCATCACCAACAAGCACACCTGGCAGCGTAACACTGTCTATGCTTGTCAATGTCCTCATCATGTTAACAGCAGAGTTTCAGCCTTAGGCCTAGACCGCAGACAACTGTGCTAATGCTACCAGAGATGACGTGTCAAATACATGCCAAACTGTCACTGCATTCAACATATGCGTGACTATTTAAATAACTCACTGACCCAGAATCATTGAAAAGAATCTGCATATGCTGACAGAACAAGCCTCATAATATGGACCTACAAAAGACGTCTTACTATGAAAGATTTACGCTATTTTAAAAAAACATGGGTTATTTTTTTTGTGTGCATATTTTGGACTATTGGGGGCACTATTATGATGTGAAATGGTTTCACTCTGTGATCTACTGCCGCTCCCCGTTGCTATTTTTACTACAAAAACATTTGGAATACACAACTCGGAAAATAAAATACTGATACAATTACCACAGCTACTGAAAGAGCTTACAGGTGGTGATGTATATAAGCATATGCTTAAAGCATTAAAATGCTGTACCATTTATTTTCAAGGACAAGGTGTCTAAACACCCACAGATATTGAGTGAAATCCATGCTGAGAAACTCCTTCTGTGGCCACGGCGTCATGAAGCATCAGCATGTTTACTGTTTACATCCTTCCAGGATGGCATCTAGCGTTTCTTGTCTCTGCCATTTGTAAGCTCTTTCAGTAGCTGTGGTCTACTAAAAGCCTCAAAGGCATCAGGGCTAAAATGGAGAGAACAAAGATGCAAGTTTTTAGGAAGTTTTATTCATCCACAGTCATCTTCCTATTCTTTTCTCCTCTTCTTATCGCTAGGAAAAGCAGTGAAGACTTACATCGCTTCTCTCGTTGCCCTGCGACTGAAAATTACAACCAAAACCACACAGTGTGGGATCATATCAGTATTTTATTATCCGAGTTGTTTATTTTGAGTTGTGTTGTGGCAAAAACAGCAACAGTTAATGCCAGCAGCTCACCGAGTACAGCCATTTCACGTCATCGAAATAACGGCGCCCCCCCACAGACCAATATACGTGTAAAACGATGTGGATTTTTTAAATAATGTAAGTCTTTCATGGGTTTTTCTACTACATGTTTTAGTAAGAAACATTATGTATGTTATATTAAGCCATACAAGTCTCAGTACCAGGGGTTCCCTTCAAATCAACTGATGTACTTCATTACAAATCAGTTACTTTAAGAGCTTTAGATGCTGTCTATGTGGCACTAAGTAGTAAGGCAGCTAACTAGGTTTTGGAATAGAGTTTATGTGTTTAAGTCACAAAACAGAACGACAGATTTTTTCTTCTGCATTTTGATGCATATCCAAATGTAGCAAAGAAGAAAACAAAAACAGTGCATCCGAATAGGCATACTTCTATAGTATAAAAAGTAGTAGGCAAAATAACACTACAGCAAAAGAATAGTACGTCCAAATTCATATGTGACCCTGGACCACAATACCAGCCATAAGTAGCATGGGTATATTTATAGCAATAGCAATGATACATTGTATGGGTCAAAATGATTTTTCTTTTATGCCAAAAACCTTTAGGATATTAAGCAAAGATCATGTTCCATGAAGATATTTCGTAAATTTCCTACCGTAAATGTATCAAACCTTAATTTTTGATTTGTAATATGCATTGCTAACATCTTCATTTGGACAATTTAAAGGTGATTTTCTCAATATTTTGATTTTTTTGCACCCTCAGATTACAGATTTTTAAATAGTTGTATCTTGGTCCAATCCTAACAAACCATACATCAATGGAAAGCTTATTTATTCAGCTTTCAGCTGATGTGTAAATATCAATTTGAAAAGATTGACCCTTGTGACTGGCTTTGTGGACCAGGGTCACATATTTGAAAAACAGTAAACAGAAGGTACCCTGATGACTTACCACTTAAACCAAGATTTTGGAGTGGACATTTGATGGACACTTCACTGGAGTGAGGATTTACGCAAGGCAGTGAAGCAACGCATCTGCTGCTATTTCATTCATACTCATGTTTATACAGTATAGAATCTACTTTTATAATGGGGACATCAGATGCCCATTTTCCACAAGTTGTTATGATTCTTTACAGTCTAAATGAAATGTCTGCAACATACTTTGGCTAAAATTCCTCAATGGTTGTGTAAATCAACACCGTTTTACCTTGTCACAAACAGCTCTTTTCACAGCGACCTATTTCGGTGCATGTCTCTTTAAATGCTAATGAGCTACTGCTCACCCCACCCCCTCATCCTTTTTTGTGTATTCAGTGGTGCATTACCATCGAAAACAGAACTACTCCACTGCGTCCTCAGTAGCTCTGATGTTGGGAGAAAATTAAGTTCACTTTTACATCCAACTACAAACACCTGCATTGCTTAACTCTTTGAGAACTAAGGGTAAAATAAGTATTTTTCACATATTTTGTTTATTTGACTGTAAAATTCTAACAGAATGTGCAATTTTCAAGTGCAAGGTGTAATTTTTTTCCAGAAAACAAATGGCATTAAAAAAATAATCCAACACTTCATACTTGAATATTCAACTATATTACATACAAGTGTTTCTGTGACACTGGGTTGCACAGTTTTCATTCAAGAGA
>JAHKKF010514555.1:0-16185 GCA_019740295.1 Labeo calbasu | reverse complement strand
AAAGCTGCACTAGGTTTACATCACATACTAGCAAAAAAACTTGATATTTGAGCACTCACTTGAAAATGTACACAAAACGTATCAATCGTACTTACAGGCTGTGGTTTGGAGAGGCTGTTTACATCAAAGGACAAGTTGCAAACTGCAAAAGAGATATTTTTTTTTGAAACCCCATATAACCTGCTCTTTAAAATATTCAAGTTTTAAAGTAATCAAACATGGGTTGTACTGTTCAGAAATAAGAGGTCTTTTCATGAGCCTACCACTCATGTAAAAAAAACTTCTTGTTTCTGTGAAACACAATTATTTACTTTTTATATTTAAGTTTTAAGTAAATTATAGTCTTGGAGATATTTGTGTAAACCAAAGAGTTGTGCTGCTGTATGACAATGTGAATTCATTTTCTGCAATTGGGATTTAATTCACCGAATTTCTGTTACCAAGTGTGATGGAAGAATGACAGTTGGCTTATTGCTGCATTTGGTAAAACATCTCTATGCTTCTGTCTGGCTTTATTGAGGTTGGAGAGCTGTTTGGCTGCTCCGAGATGGGAAGCTGCCAGTAATGGACAGTTGCAGATGCAAATTGGGGAAGTGAAAGTGCTGGTACCCCCTCCGCTCTTTCTTTCGTTTTGCTCAACCATTACAATAAAGGCCTAAGAACCACAAACCTTCACACTGAATATACATGAACACACACACAGTCACAAACACACGGTGACCTCAAAAAAGCTCTAACCATTACCCTGCATTCTGAACTACTTTTTTTAATATAAAGTTAAAAATACCTTTCAAAAGTTTAGGGTCAGTACTTTTTTTTTTTTTTCCAAAGAGGTTTTTTTTGCTTACCAAGGCTACATTAATTTGATCAACTATCAGTAAAAATTGTGAAATATGTGAAAAATGTATTCCTGTAACGGCAAAGCTGTTTTCAGCATCATTACTCCAGTTTTCGGTGTCACACAATCCTTCAGAACTGATTATATTATAACTTTCCTTTTAATTACAGCATTTAATTGTTTGGGAATTGAGGATACCAATACGTCAAAACTGTTGTCCAATCTGGCTTGATAAAAAAAACATGTTGTTGAGCATCGTTGTCTGATACCCCTTTCATTACTGGTCATGCATTTTCAATAGGAGACTGGACTGCACATTCAGAACATGCAGAATGAGAGCTGGCATTATCTTAATCTAATAACCATGGACTTCCCATGAAAAACACCATCTTGATGGCAGTATATGTGTCTGTACAATCCCAATACATGCCCCATTTCAATGGTACCTTTGCACATATTCCAGTCACCAATACTGTTTGCTCTGCTGCATCCCATACCATGACAGTTGTTTACGTTTGCATCATTTTTCTGAAGTACTCCTGAGCCCATGTGGCTACATGTAACACAGCATCATGACGGTTTCTTATGCAATGCCATCTGAGGCCTCAAAGGTCATGCACATTCACCAGAGATGTCTTGCCTTGCCCTACAGACTGACATTTCTCTGGATTCCCTGAATCCAATATTATGTGTGGTAGTTGGCGAAATACCTAAATTCTTTGTGATTTTCTATTAAGAAATGTGATTTTTGATTTGTTTGACACTTTTGTCATGAAATTTGGAACAAACTGATGAGACATGATTAAGCTTTGCTTGCAAAGACTGAATTGCTCCTTTTATACCCAAACATGATCTCCTCACCAGTTTCCATTTCACCTGCTTACTGTGAGCGGTTTCAAAACAGTTTAATTTGGATATTCTATAACCTTTTCACTTTAATTTAGCCTCAGTCCCATCTTTTTTGGAGTGTGTTGCAGCAATGAAATCAGAATTTGGTTATATTTACAAAATAAAATTAAAAGTTGGCCACTGGAAACACTGGAAAATCCTTCTTAGTACTTCAGTCAATTAAATAAAAGGTTAAAGAGAATAAACAGACAACATATTCTTGATTTTATGGCATTTCACGAAACGGCCCAACTTTTCTGGAATTGGGGTTGTACATAAAATATCTAATAATTTATACATTAATGAACAATGCTGTAACTTCATATGCGTATGTTGATTTTTCATGTAGGCTCAAAATATATCAAATACACATCCGGACATGACCTCAACTA
The DNA here is from genome assembly GCA_019740295.1 of Labeo calbasu. Classification (NCBI taxonomy): domain Eukaryota; kingdom Metazoa; phylum Chordata; class Actinopteri; order Cypriniformes; family Cyprinidae; genus Labeo; species Labeo calbasu. The sequence continues at coordinate 14,067 of JAHKKF010514555.1, read as the reverse complement.
CATATATATGACTGAAAATCATAAGAATTATGAAACACGCATGCAGCGTCTCACCTTATAAACACTTTTTCCTATTTTATGCTCATTCTCATCATGTGAAAATTGATGTTATCCCTTATTTTCCTTCCTCTTTATTTGCTTTCTTCACCTAACAATCACATATCTATTAAACTATTAAATTAGCAGGCTGTTTTCTCCAGGCAGTGTAGTTATTCGTATATTGTTGCTGAGGTTATAGCTATCTTTGCAGTTTGATTGGCTCAAAAACACACTGATATAGTATTTCTGCATTCACATAGATTATTGCTAGCATATCTCACGGCACGCACTAATAAACTGTTTGTGCACTGCTTTTTCAAAGTCCGACTCATTTAGGGACTCTTTCTGTTTAGAGGAAGTGAGACAGGAAGTCTGAATCCTACGGAGGCGGCACTAAATGAATGACAGAAATCGTCCCTTCCTGCGTGAGTTGGCTATCAAATGTCTGTAGGGTAGGAAAAAAATATAACAAAACAAAACAAAAAACCCCTAAGTGTTGTCACCGATGATGATGCCAATAAAACCTGCATATTTGCAGACTGGTAGGAAATACGGGGAAGTGTATTGCAAAATCTTTTGACCGCTGGGTGCTGCATCCAAGGGGATTTCCATCAGAGCTTCTGCAAATATTACAGAACACTATTTTTAGAGACGAAACAATTATTCTGAGACCAGGAATATGCTTCTATGGTATTTCTTGCCTTAATATTCTATTCTGAGAAGTTGACATGAAATATTTTGTAGAGACGCACACATGCGAGCCCCATTAATAAATAACTCCTACATTGAAAGGAAGCTTCATCTCGACGCAAATTGACCTAATGCTGCATTTTGTTATACTCCAGTTCTAGAGTAAACAGTAAGGCGTCTCTCTCCTTCGGAATAAAACGTGGGGTGTGAACTTTCCCTGACAGAATGAGGGCAGGGAGACATCCAGGGAATTAAGGTGTTGCTCAAGCACAATTATATAATTATACATTTCCTTTGTTGTTGCCATATTAGACAAAATTTACCAACAATTGCTGTAAATGAGGCCTTTCTTTGAAGTTATCAGACAATTACACACACAACATAAAAGTAGGATTTCAAGATCTTGGAGACTGAAGCCTTTGTTTAAAGATTACATCTTGTCACTACAGAAGCAGAGATTTGACTGAGCCGAGCAAATGCGTGTTCCTTTCTCTCCAGCATGATATAAACATCAGAGCTGTGAAAGTTCTGCTGGAATTCATTTAGTCAGAAATAGGTTTGATGAACTACGCCGCCGTCACAATGCCAACAGATTCGTATCTAAAATGATGCCATAGAGAAGTGAGGGAAAGCGAGGGAAACTCGCACTCAAATGGTACTTAAAGACTCATTTTGTTGAGACATGCACCAATAAACTTCCAGCATGGCATGAACGTGTTCCAAAGTGTGGAAAAGATTGTGTGTAATTGCAAGGCAAAGCAACCCCCTTGAATTCACAACTTCGAAATATGGGGAAATATGTGCTTAATGCCAGCTGTATGTCAGATTCGCGGGACCATACGGACATGTTGGAGCGTTTTATTTTTTTTTCTTTCACACAAACAGCAAATGTAAGGACGTGAGTGGGTGTCTATCAGCACAAAGGCAGCCATTACGGAAACATATGGACATTCTTTCAAAATTGTTCCTGTAACTGTTCTTGTGATGCACAATAATAACTTAATATTCTGGGCTCAATAGAAGTTATGCTCAATCGACATCATTTCTGGCATAATGTTGATAACCACAAAAATAAATAAATGTTTACTAACCTTTTCTGTGTTATATCTCTTATAGCTGATCTTTCAGCTTTGATCTTGTGATTTGCAGCTGCTTTACAGCTCAAATAATATGATTCAACTGAAGAATTAACACAAGCGCTTCAAGCTTTTCAAATAATATGATTTAAATTAACACAATCGCTTCTAGCTTCACATTTCTAAATGTTTAAATACTTCAAAATTGGCCCCATTTACTTCACATTTACTTTGATTTTTGCTTTTTTGTGGCTTATACTACGCATTCTATTGATTGAGCCTAACTTGAATTGAACCCTGAATAGTGCTTTAACTATCTTTTAAATAAAATCATTTTCTTATGAAGGACAGACCTACATGCAGACTTGATTTTGAGCATTTTAAAGGTACAGTATGTAATTTTTGCTGCTAGAGGGCGCATATTCAAAACAAACAAAGTACCCTGATGTCATGATTGAGTGTGGATTCATGGAAGTTTTCATCTCAATCATCCCACAGCTGATGCAATCCGATGGGACTCGGGCAGAAATCAGGTTTGTGGATGAGCTAATGTATTAAAGATTTATTAACATCACTGTAATAAGCAGGGTTGGGCTGAAAGCATGGAAGTGAAACAAGGCCGCTGGAGCAATTGCTAATGAGAGACAAGCAAGAAAAACACGGCTTAAAAGCAGCAGAGCTTTTATTATGCCACAGTCAGTGTTGCCAAGTCCATGATTTTCCAGCGGAACTGGGCTATTTAACACTATTGCTGCGGGTTGAAGCAACCCCAATAACGTGATATTTAGCCTCTGCAATGTGATTATTACCGAAACACTGAAACGCAATTGAGCAGGTTTTGTAGTAATAACCTGTCAAACCCTGGCCACAGTCGATGCTTCCGTTCCTTCCAGTTGTATGTATGTGGGATAAAGCAGCTCTGTTTTATCATATTAGATACATTCGAGTGTGTAGAAAGTTCTTTTATAATGCTCTGTGCGTTCGTCACCTATCTACTAAAACGCATATTAAAGCATCTTTGGGGATTCCATGTTTTCTACAAAATAAAACCGGAAGTCGAGGGTGTATGACGTCACTTGGAGGTGTCGCAATGACAAAAGACTAGTTTAATTCTTTATTTCTCTGGATTTAAACATTCTTGGAAACATTTGGGATAATGTAAGTACAAACAAAATTTATAAAACGGATAGTTCAAGTCCTTGATTCTGATTGGTTGAGCCACATTCGAAGCTGTTGTAATTGATAAACATACACCTTTGTTTATTGCTCTGCAACCACAACCGTTTTTGAGGAACTACATTGTTTGGTGAAACAATAATGTTTTTATTAATATCATTACACTTTATTTGCTCTGTTTTATTCTGTTAAACCTTACTACGTATATGGAATAACCGTTTTATAAAAACAATAACTCAGCTTCGCATCGTACCGAACAACGCCCTTAGCTGCAAACCATGGCTTGTTAAGTCTTTTTGCTTTAAGGGGTGAAATGATGTTGCTAAAAAGAATATTTATTTTGTGTATTTGGTGTAATGCAATGTGTTTACACGGGCTGATGTTCAAAAAACACATTATTTTCCACAAACTGTACATTATTGTTGCTCCTTTCTGCCCCGCTATTTTAAAAGCGTGTTCATATTTACAAAGCTCATCGTTCTGAAAAGCGCTGTGTGCTCTGATTAGCCAGCTATTCAGTGCGTTGTGATTGGCCGAACACAGAGTGCACATATTGTGATGCCGTGACAAAACAAAAACAATAAAACCCATTATATATGAGACATCTGTTGCATCCAGTGAGGATATAATTACTGATTATAATGAATCATACTGTCTTTTTACGCGTTGCGTTTCATTGCGTCGCGTTGTGTCACGCCGCTCCACGTAAACATAACACCATGTCTGCATTTGTGATTGTAGAAATAACAAACAACAAGCACTACTGTACACTGCTCAAAACTCGCGTTTGAATAGCCAGTAGCAAATTCTTTAAATATGAAAATGTACTTACAGGCTGTGAGTCAGAAGTGCCAGACTGTCCTTGCAAAGTTGGAATTACCCCACTTTATAAAAATACCCTTTGTGCACAGCCGGCACTGTAGGCTACTCTCCCAGGTTCAGGAAACAATCCTCCGTAAAATGCACTGCACATACTCAAACATTTGTGTTGAACTGTTCTGGAACAGTGTTGTTAATATAACTTAACCATTGATTTCTAGTTGTGTGCTCATTTGGAAGGCCAAACAAAGTACTTTCGCTTTTGCAACCAAACACACAGCATCTCCACAACATGGCGGCTGCAACAACACTACAGCGAGAATAAAAGTTAGGCGTTTTCTTTGCGTATACATTTGGGCGGTGTAATGCAAATCTTCCCACACCATGATGTAGACATATGAAGGCTTGTCTGAATGAGCCGTTTCAAGAAGGCGTGGCTGAGTCTTAACTTTTATAAAGAATATCTCTTTGGGTTTGAGACTTTAATCTTTGCAACTTTACAGATCTTATATATGCACAACCATCTTGTCACACTTCAAAGACAAAGGAAAACATGAAATCACATCATATGACGCCTTTAATATAACACTGTTCTAGTGGTTTTTGGATATGTTAATAAAAAAAATCTTACATACTGTGCCTTAAGTCACTATTCATTCAAAGTTTTGGCCATTTGTTAGCTCTAAAGACATTTTCTGACCATCCAAATGACTTACTGATTGATACAGCCACTTACATGTGTGCTGAAATGCCTTCAATTTACTCCAGTGGTTAATTTCTACCTTGCAAGTGCTTAAATACTGTGTGTGTGTGCGCATGTTCGTGTTCGTGTGCGTGTGCGTATCATAGTCTGAAAAAGACCTGAAAATACTACCTGAATCTGCAAATCTGGGGTCCTTATATCAAACAAACTCTTTTTATCTCCAAGGAACCTCACAAGGTAGCTATCTGCAACCCACAGAGTGCAGGTCTTATTATTTCTGTTTCATTATAGTGAGCAAATTAAATATCAGGGCCAGAAACAGGAGTCGTGTAGTCTTTTAATTATGTCTAATAAATCTAACTCCCTAATTGCCCCTGGGGAAAAGAAGGACTGCTGGGTAATGGAGGGGCCTGGAATGGCACTTTGCTATTTGTTATTCTACCTTCCCAGATTAAGCAGACAGACAAAAAGTGGGTGATTGTCAAGGCGTGCGCCGTGTTTGTTTACGTCCTTGTAGCTGGAGGGGACTACCATTCTAATGAACATCGAAGAAGCGCATGCTAATTGGATGCGTTTACTTAATACTGAAGCGTGATGCTATTGCCGTGGATTGTGCAGTTCAGAGAGGTTTGTGTATTTTCTACTGTTTGAAAATAAGTTAGCAACTCTTCATTAGGGGCATATCCACATCTGCTCTATTAATGTGGAAGCTGCTGTTAATAGTTCCTGATGCTCACATGGGTATTAACAGACAAAGACACTGAGTCAAGATAATTATGTTCTGGTAAAGATTACTGCTGTTCTGTCGGCTTTAATATACGTCACTATGAAGTGAATAATCAGTTGTTTATTGAGTGACTTCTACACAAGTTTGATAAAGTCCCCAGTGTTTTTAACTAAAGTGGACAGGCATTTTCAACTCCGAGGTCATTTGAAAGCAAAAAGGCTGACAAGGCATCTTCAAAAACCTTAGAAATAATATTCTTATAATGTGACACAAGAACTTACAATGTCAAAAGAATCTTGGCAAGTATACAATTGAGGTTAAAAGTTTCCATACACCTTGCAGAATCTGCAAAATGTTAATTATTTTACCAAAATAAGAGGGATCATACAAAATGCATGCATGAATAAGATATTTCACACAAAAGACATACTTATAGTCCACAAGAGAAAATAGTAGTTACGTTTATAAAAATGACCCCGTGCAGAAGTTTACATACACTTGATTCTTAACACTGTGTTTTTACCTGACTGATCCACAGCTGTGTTTTTGTTGTTGTTGTTTTTTGGTTAAAATGTTTTTGTTTCTGCACTTTTATGTATTTGAACCCTTTCCAACAATGACTGCATGATTTTGAGATCCATCTTTTCACACTAAGGACAACTGAGAGACTCATATGCAGCTATTACAGAAGATTCAAATGCTCGCTGACGCTTCAGAAGGAAACACAATGCATTAAGAGCTGGGGGTGAAAACGTTTTGAATTTGAAGATCACGATAAATGTAACTTAATTTGTCTTCTGGGAAGCATGTTAGTATCTTCTGTATTTTCTTAAGGACAGGACAAACAAGGACCTTGTAAACAACTATCACTAAACAAAATAATATCAGACAACAACAAAGCATTAAGAATCAAGTGTATGTAAACTTTTGAACAGGGTAATTTTTATAAATGTAACTATTATTTTGTCTTGTGGACTATATGTAAATGTCTTTTTATGTGAAATATCTTATTTAGGTCAGTACTAAATAAAAAAATAACATGCATTTTGTACGATCCCTCTTATTTTGGTAAACATAATTAACATTTTGCAGATTCTGCAGAAAACTTTTGACCTCAACTGTACATAAAAAGATGGGTGATTTTCAAAAGAGACCTATTATGCCTCTTTGTACAATATGTAAAGTCTTAGGTGTCCACAGAATGTGTCTGTGAAGTCTCAGCTCAAAATACCCCATCATTTATTATATCATTATATCACCTATTTTGAGTGGAAGCAGAAACACGCTGTTTTCGTACATGTCTCTTCAAATGCAAATGAGCTGCTGCTCCCCGCCCCCTTTTCTAGAATAGGGCTGTGCCTTTACAGATCGTAATTCATATACTCTGCTAAAAAAACCCCATATGTTTGGTTTTGATTATCATGTCTATCATGCTGAAATCATGCGTTTTAAAGCCATATCAGTTTAAACTTTTGATATATGCACACAGAACGTGGCATGTGAGCACTAAAGTTCTCTTTCATGTCTTATTGTGCTTAAACTGTCAAATACACACAATTTTATGTTAAAAACACAGGAGTTACAAAAACAGTCGGTTATGTCTTTGAAGGTAAACAGCTGGGAAAGAAATCGCATCTTTAGATCTGTGTGGCAGCAGTGTAATATACAGTAAATAAATCACTAAAACCACTGCTCTTGTGACTCTAAATAGTGTTCTGTGCTCAACCAACGACAGAACAGTTAGCTTGCTTTGCTAGTACTTTTGCCATGGCATTAGAACTGGAACACTGTCGTTGCTTGCGAAAAACAAAAAGGCAGTGCCACGGGTGGAAACGTGCAGATTAAGGGGTAGTAATATTATAATAAAATCACCTTTCTACTTCACGGGTGGAGCAAAATCTGAGTGGTTCGTTTTTCGAAATGCTTGCAGAAAAAGGCTTACCAAAACAAAGTTATTGGGTTGCCCTTTTTCTGGGTTGGTAGATGCACTGGGGACCTGATTATAGCATTTAAACACGGAAAAAGTCAGATCAAGTCAAATGTCACCTTTAATATGGAAAATGAACCTCTCGTTAAAAAACACATGCACTCATTTCAGACAGACTTTTCAGTGACAGGGTTAAGGGGATATACTGAACTTCCTTTCCATTATATCACAGACCACAGATTAGTCAAACTGAGTTCCTTGTCTCAATGTCTGTCTGATAGGTGTCACTATGCACTCTATGTTTTGACTCACAAGGCGACTGGTCTGTCTCTCGGTGTGTGTGCTTGTCTGCATACACATCTGTGTGGTACAGTCAGATATGATAAACCTGAGGCCTTCGCTCGTGGCTGGAGATGGGGGCTGCTTACTCACTGGTGTCAATGAATCACTATGAGTACATAAGTGGTGTGGTGATAGGTTGGAAAAGTGGAATGGTTTGTGGTACATCAGCTTGAACAGAATTTTATTTATTTTTTTTTTTAAGCCTTTTAGTCTTTGTTAGCTCTGAAACCATGCAACTCCCTAAAAGTGTAACATTTTTAGCAAATCTTTTAGCAAATATAACTTTTTTTCAATTTTTTCCCCATTTTTTTTTTTCATTTTTGTCCAATAAAATGTTTTATAAATAAAATAAATTAGACTGCCCAACTTCCTGTTTCGATAAGAAAGACTTAAGTGACTTCATGGGGGTTTTAATGACTATACACAGACAAAAAAAAGAAAGAAAAAGAAATTGTACTTCATTTCATACACTACAAATGACTCATGATAGTTCAAAAAGATGTTTCCAACTAACTCTCAGCAATACCACATGGGCACAACTTATTATAAGACCACTAAAGTTTGTAGACAAGAGCGAATCATGGTTCTGAGAAAGTAAACGCAATGGACTAATTATTTCCTCCGGAGCTAATTTCCTTTCAGGTTTCCCTAAAGCCATAAACAAATTTTTTTATATATTAATTTCCTCCAAAAATCATGGGTCTTTCGGGCCTATTAACCAACCCTGTGGAGTCCGATGAGTGAAATTCTTTTTATGAAAACTGCAAACCCCTCATGGTCTTAGATTTCCCAATACCTCTGAGACTTCACAACAGATAGATGAAACAAAGAGAGGAAGATAAAATTTGGAAAAGGTCCGCAGGGTCAGCTTTTCAAAAATTGAATGGACAGTAAACAGCACATTTCATTTTGTGTTTGCCAGAAGGCAAATTTCTAACGGTCGACAATTACTCAGAGGAATTAAAAAAATAACAGTATTTTATAAACATGTCAGCACTTTTTGTGGCATTAGTTCACAAAGTTGTTTTGCTTGCATAGCTTACATTAGGAAGATAGCTGACAATTAACGATGGCGACTACATTTAATAGAGCTGAGAATGTGCCGTTAACCAAACTTTTTCTTTATCGTGTTGCTTCTGTTGGGTGTATTATGTGTACCCAGCAGATTATTTGAGCAGGTAAATGAATCATTCAAGAGCAATTAAGCAAGGGTCTCTTATGATCAAGAGGAGGCTGTACATGTATTATTTAAATAACACGTAGAGTAGCCTCTTCTTTCTCATTCATATGGAAATCTATGTTTTGATCATGATATAATGCCTCTTAACGGACTGATTCCAAACAATACTCAAACCTGTTATTCTGTTGGCCATATAAAATGGATATAAAGACAATATGAAGATGACAGGTGTCTCATTTAGGCCAGTCTTTATGAATCTAACCTAGTAAAGGTCAAGAGTTACACTGGTTGAAGAATAACACTGGTTGTATTATATCCCTATACCCAGATCAGCAGGTTAAACAGTTACGATGTAACCTGTGGAGTCATTTTCCTCATGTTTCCATTTCTGTTGCTCCATTTCTGTGTGGTTTTCTTTCTTCTGTGGAACACCAACAGAGATGTTAGGCAGACAGCTAATGCTGCTATTTTCTATACAGTGAAAGTGAATGGTGACCTGCAGGGTCTGTCAAGCTTCAACAATGACAAAAGCAAAAAAAAAAAACACCATGAAAGTACTTAATATCTTCTCTACAACATTCCATGTCTTGTGAAGCCATACGATACATGTGTGTGAGGAAAAACACTTATTCACTGTTAGACATATTCTCATAACCAATCATAAGTGAAAAGGTAAGAAAGGAAGATTTTCTTGCATACATATTTCTTACATCACATATTGGTCTGTTCCTCACATGCTTTTTGTCAATTTCTGGACCTTCACAATCCTTGGTCACCATTTATTTTAATTGTACGGAAAAGAACAGCATTCCTACCTAACATCATCCCTTTTACTTGGAATAAGGGTGAAAAACAAGTCAAAAATGTCATTTTTGGTTGAATTTGAGGTTTTCACAAAAAACTGTTCTTTAAACCCTTGCCTAGTGATCCCAATGTGCTACATAGTAATTAAATACCTAAAATTATTAGTGGTGTCAAAATTAGTGCGTTAACGCAGGTGATTATTTTTTTCAGTTTAATGCGTTAAAAATATTTAACGCAGGGGTGGGGCTAGGTTTGGCCATCCCAGTCGCAACTGCTAAAGAATTGCGTTTATTTAGATGCGGAACGTCTTTACGAGCACATCAAACGGGACACGTTTCAGACCCGCGCTCCAACTTCACCTCTGCGCCAGACCCGAGTCAAACGAGCGTGGAAACGGTACCGGTGACGTGAAGCTTCAGTAGAACAACAGTGAACTGCGGTCAGATGAAATGTTGTCAGGCTATATGTCAGTAAAAACGGATCTTCCTGTCCTGTCAGCCATTATACTGTGCTCGTAGCGCGTGCTCTTCAAGTGCACGCGTAAATGGGCCGGCGCGCACTGTATTAGGCTATATTAAAGTGACGTATCATAAACCCAAATGAAACTACGAGTATGCAATGTTGTAGTTATGCCGTCATTTAAGACAAGAAGTTACAAAAAAGGCGATTAAAGCTGCCTTAAAACTGTGAATGTAAGTATTTATTATTTATGAGCAGTATCAAATCCACATCAAGTTCATCAGCGGCAGCATTTAAAGTAACAGCAGCCAAAACATGCGAATAACCAGCTGCTGTGACGTCTGTTGATCAAAGAACAAAATTAAAAAGAGGAGGCATATGACGTTTATTATAATGGGTTTATGTAAAGATTAATCGCGATTAATTTTAGAAAAAATGTGTGATTAATTAGTTAATTTATTTTAATCGATTGACACCACTAAAAATTATCATTATTTCATTATTATATTATCAGTTTTCTGAGAGGTCTACCTTCTTTGTTTGTCCATTGAAAGCAAAGCAAATGCAGGAATGAGAAAATAAAGTGTGGGACTTGATTGATGTTAACAGAGCAATGCTAATATACACAGAATTACAGTATTTCAAAATATCTGTCTTACAAATATTCACATAATCTATTATGTCTTAAGTGAACATTTGTTCAACTGTTGGGGGAAAAACATCTGATGTGTAACATTATATTAGATTCGTGCATTACAGTATCTTAAAATATAGGCCGTCTGTCTCATTAATGTTCATCAAACAATAAAAGAAAAGGGAATAACTCACTGCTCTTGATTAAACTACTTTATTTGTAATGAATACACTAAAGACTATACAGTGATTTTTACATTTGATTGTTTGATTTTCTCACTTGAACGATTCTAATGCTATTTTGCATCTTCGTTTTTTATTTTTATAACAAAGATGGGATAAGAAAAATACCTATATTATAAAACATGACATGACATGTAAAGACAAGTAAAAATTCACGTCACAATAACGGCTTCTGTGATGCACAGTGCATTGTGGTATCATGGAGGGGGGGAGAAGAAAGTAGAACATATTTTTCCTATAGATAGGGTTTTGTTTTGGTGTGCCCAATGTGGTGGTATTACCAGAGATTTTTCGGTATGGTTGTTCTGGATTTTGTTTTGGAATCTTTAAAAACAACTCAGGTGTCCAATCAGGTGTAGCTCTGATTCCAACAAATCATACATCACTTTGAATGTTTTTTAAATAGAAAATGTAACAAACAAAAAAACCTGATCTCATGATGAAAACGTAGCTGTGGGAACCTTTTTGTAAGACACGAAAGACGTACCAATAAGTACATATCACTGCAGTTTCTAACAGAAATAAACACTAGAGGCGGTAAAACCGCAAGCACTTGTAATCATTTTCGTACACAGTTATGATTACAGATCCATATGTTTCGTCTCCAGATGTAAAAAGCTTGCTCAGTAGCTCAGCCGGCACGTAACTGGATTTAGGATGTGGAATCCTTGGGTACGAATCCCATGACTTTTGATGGAAGAACTAAAAGATGAGAGGTCGAAAAACAAGCTAAAATGACATGCTTGCAATTGCGCTGTTACGCACATTTGTTTCACATTTGTTTTTGATATTGAATATCTGAATATTTGAACATGTCACGAAACTTACATGGCAGTACGTTATTCGCATTTTGCGAAAAAGCTCCCACAGGTACTTCTTCATCATGAGATCCACGAAACAGGATTCGATCTCGGGACACCTGAAGTGCAACTGCGCCATATGTCGGCGCACTGCCTACAAGGCTACTGGTGCAGACTGGTTGCTGCTTTTTTATATTTAGTAAATTCTTAAAATTGAGACACAAATACTTTGCTGCCGTGGATATTCCAAATAGTAGCAACTAAAGCGTCTCAGCTGGAAAAATGCTATGCCACCAAAGCAAGACATTTTTTTTTTTTAAGTTGGCTAGAACCGCTTTGGTGGACACACATTATTGAATATTTATTGTTAGGCATATGGCCTATTAGTCTTGCATTTATGCAATATACTGGAGCCAAACCTGAGAAAGTAGACCAGAACATTCCATTGCGTTCCTGGACACGCAATTTGCGTGGCTGTAATTCATAGGCGGGGATTATGATAACACGGGGCGCCCAATTTACCAATGATTGGAATTTATTAACGCACACATGTTAAAATATCAAATCGGACACTGATGAAGTGTTTGTGAATCCAGAAGACAGTTTTCAGGAAGATCTGTTTTACTTAGAATTTACTCATATATTTACGCAAGTTTTATGAATGAGGTGCAGTAACTCATTTTTTTTAAATTTGCACATTGTGATTCATTTTGCCAGCATGGGTCACAACTATTAAGTAGCACAAATGTTTTCAACACTTATAATAATAAAAAATATTTCATGAGCACCAAATCAGCATATTAGAATGATTTCTGAAGGATCATGTGACACTGAAGACTGGAGTAATGATGTTGAAAATTCAGCTTTGCCATCACAGAAATAAATAAAATGTAAAAAAATATTGAAATAGAACATATTTATTTTAAATCGTAAAAACACAATACTAGTGTTTTTACTGTAGGAATGTATAAATGCAGCCTTGGTAAGCAAAAAAGACCTCACACTACTCTGAATGGTAGGGTACACAGGTTTGGAACTGCAATTTTAAGGTGAACTAATCTTACATACAGGGGGGTTGTCAAACCTTACTTTGACCCTGTAGTGGTACCCTTATGGCTGCTGCACAGTTGCAGGTTGGTCTCAGGATCCCCCCATACCTGTTAAAACAAACCGGGCCTCTGCTCTACAGGCCTTTCAGCATCCAGAGCTCTGCGAACACTCAAAACATTCAGAGTCACCAAGCGTGGCCCCGGCCACACTCTTTAAACACTTGTTAAACTTACACTTTTTTCTGCAATGTCAACAGCTTCCAATCACCCTGCAGAGAAGGTTCCTACTGCTCCGCAACACTGCTGTGAGATGAAAGAGGAGAGCAGGAGGGAGGAACGGCCAGAATAGAAACTGTCCCTCTGCTTACTCTCCTCTCATGAAGGGCCTGATTGAGAGACGGATGACAAACCCAACCAAGCGTGCCAACCACCACGCCCCCGAGTGAGTCCAAAAGCCCCAAACTAGACAGCAGAGACCAGGGATCACAGCTACATTCCTATTACCTGTGATGTTTTGGCAGCACCATGCACTCCAAATGGAAACGCTGGGCAAATAAAACGGGCCAAAGCTGTCTGCACTCTCTCCCCGCAGATGGATGGTGAAAGACAACTCAAGCGGGGCTTAGACAACCGTGGCCTCCAACCTTCTCTGGAAAGTGTAGTCTGAGGAGTTTCCATTGTTTTAGTGATGGGGGAAAGGAAGACCACCGGTGAAGGTGTCCATATGGATTATCATGAGCGCTCTTAGCCTCTGAGCTTCTGCAGGCGCCACGGCAAGGCATGGAATAACTCTCTACAGTATGTTGGCAGTGGTGGTGGAGAGCCAGGATGGAGAACAGCCAAACTGGACTTCCCAGGGATGATTGCATTGCCATTTCATTGCATCACTGAAAGCTTCTTTCCAGCTTCATTTCCTCACAATGCTCTCACAACATACCAGCTACATAACTGACCTTAAAAACAACACTAACAGATTCCATCTTCGCAACTGCTGCTATTTGCCGAATTGTTATACAAGCTTTTTCAATTTTCTAATGCAAGCCTATGACACTGATGTTGATGACAAGGCCATACTCAAAAATGAAATGTATTACTATATACATTTCTGCAACACAGTAATTGCGTACCTTACTGCGGGAGTTTCAAAGTGAATTGTCCAGAGAATAGCGCTAAAACACACGTTTAATATGTGACCATGGCACGTTTTGATTACATTGGTACAAGCACATATTGCTGCTTTTATATAACACTGCTTGAGGTACGTATTGCAGCTGTTCAGAATTCAAATATCCAGGGAGTGTCGCTAAAGGTTAATGCTCTATCGTGTTGGAAATATCCCCTACACCAAATCCAACTTTAAACCCACCTGATAGTGTTAACAAATGCAAATGCAACACATT